>JAOXJP010062741.1:0-15597 GCA_025762735.1 Platanus orientalis | reverse complement strand
GAGTTTGGAAGGTTGAGGGAAGTCTCTTAAGAAGCTCTCTCTCAGTCTATGATTGTTCAAACAATGAAACAATGAAAGTAGGCTCGTAGGCCTTCCAAATCTTGTAACCACTTCCATCACCTAGATCTGCTCCCCACGCCTTAATTTAATCAATTAAATTCAGGCGTAAAAATGAGAATAAGGCGTCAAAGTCCATTCCTGCTAAACTTTGCCTCTAGCTGGGAAATCATATCTTTGACCTTCTCCTCATGATTGTTGTCAAGACATAGATCTCAAACTCATACTTTTGAAGTCCTATCCTTAGGCCTCCATGAATTTTGTAAAAGTCCAAATTACTTTTTTTCCCGAAGAGCAAGAAATTTGGGATAGATCAAAGCCAATTCAGAGCTACTTTGACATTGATATACATCAATTTGGATTGGCCTCTTTTAGAAGCAGCCAACTCATTTTGAGATCCTTTATCCATGATTTTTCGCTTTGAAAAACAAGACATCACTTTATCCATGATTTTTCGCTAAAAGTTAATTTTGTTGTAATGAGACTTGTTGTTTACTGTTGTTCAACACAGCCAACCTCTGATTAACCTTCAGTTTCTCAATTTATATTATAAAGAAGAAGTTGCATAAAATATGGAGAAGAAAAGAGGAGGAAAAGAAGATAATAATCCTTTTATTTAACAAATATAGATACAAACTTCACTACTCAAACATCGGCAAATTTACATAGCCACAGCATGGTTGTCATTAAACTTCCCTTGATATCTTCTTTAGAGAAATCACAAAGGTATAATGGACTTGTTTTCCTCTTTTGGGAGAGAAGTGAACTTATGGACTTTCAAATGAATGGAGCAGAACTTGCCTAGGTTATGAGAGTGACATTTACTTGAGAACTTGCACTTATGATGGGTCTTCAAAAACTTGCCTTCTCATATAGCCTTTGAAGGTATTTATGGGTACAAAACGAGTTAGAGAAGAATCTATGTTAGGGAGGAACTCTATTTCATTCATGACTTCTTTGTTGGAGTTCGATTCTTCAATCTCTATTCCAAAGATATAGGTGTCTCTTCTATGCGAGAATGCACCTTTTTCAGTCTCCTGAGTGGTTAGGGAACTCATAAGAGTTATGGCTATCCAAAATAACCACCCTAGAAGAAGATAACATCGAATTTCAATTTATAATTTTCGTAGTGTATGAACGTGTAGTGTATTCATGCACACTTTTGGGGCGAATGCAAGTATCTGCAAGCCTTTAATCTCGAGCGAATGAGATGGTAATTCTCCATTCGTTGGACCTAATTGTGACAAATGTCAGGTTATTTAGTCATTAGCACACCTTAGGTTTCTACAATCACTATAAGAAGGCAAAAATGTGTTGAAACCCAATTCGCCTAAGTTGTTGAACAAACTTGGGAATACAGTTAGAAAGAGAAGAAAAGAATAAGAAGGTTAAAAGAAGGCAGCCATTAAAACACCATTCTTCCTCTTTCTTTCTTTCTATTTTGGGTGTGTGTTTTTAGAACACCAAACCTAAATAGAGCCCTTGGATTGGCTATTTACTTGGAGAATTTTGCTTGATTCCTTGAATTCAAAACTACATCAATCTCAATGTGTTCTTTTAGAGAATATCCACTTGAGTTAAAGGTGACCTTGCCTTCTTGGCTTGGTATTCATATATGATAATCACCTTGCAAAGGGGAGACTCTGCCGATATTTTTATACATTTCACATACACAATTGTATTGAGCAATAAGTTTGTAAGGAGTGTATCATACGTCTCTACTAAGTAGGGCAAGCCCATCCAGAGACAAGGAATTGAATTCAAGCTTGATGGGAGGCCACAACTATCTTTAAAAAACATGATTACGACGCCTCCTCAACTTGGTTCAATCGGTTGTTGATTTTGTTAAATTAAAATACTTGATTTTGAAGATTGTGCACTAACAGTATTGTTGGAATTGTTATTTCCAACACGTAAGAATTCTAGGGAGATTAGGAAATCATAATAAGATAGCTTTGCCAGAGAAAATTTCCTAAAGAGTATGAAATCAAAGAGACGGCAGCTGTATTGGCTAGCTGTCTTCTGTATCCATGTTTGTATTCTTTGTTTGCATCGCTGGATCTGGATCATCATCTCTTTCACTGAGTAGGTTAAACTTGGGAAACTGGTTCCATACCAGGATCAGATTAAGGTAAACTACTACAAGCATATCTAAGCAATTAAACTCTTATGTAAGCGTTTGATGTTGTGCTAGAATTTTAATGCGCAATGATCTTTAGAACTTTGAAACCAATAAAAAGCAAGATAAGCTAAATAAAAAGGGATTACTTTGGAACAATGCTCTAACTAGTCATCTTGTTGTTGACCGTAGGGTATGGTTAAAATAGAAAATTGTACAAGAAGCAACCTTGATTGACTTCTCTCATTAATTGACTTTTGAAGATTTTTCTTCACATTCTAAATTTATGTTGTCTCTTTGAATGTTTTATTTTCAATACATAAGCCATCCAACGAAATATCTCAAACACTTGGATGATACACAAATTAATTTGTAGAAAAAAATCAATTCTAAGCAATGTAAACCAACTTCATTAACAAGGGTTTACAACCAGGACATGACTTGAACTGGTTATTCATGAGCAAGGAAAAAAGAAAAAAAGAAACTGTGAAGAGGTTATCACTGTCTTGTGTAGTTGGTCTCCAGTATTGCACCGATTGAAATCTAGTGCCGAAGAACATCAAGACCTTGGCTCTTGTTAGCGAGAAGCTGTAGCGAACTTGACGATGGCATCTGGAAAGGCGGGTGGTGCCCGGAAAACATGGCCAGCAACATGCTTCTCGTTCAGTGGGCAATGACCACCACCATTTTTAGGGATGTTGGTGCAATGAGAAGGACCCGAGGGAGGCACAGGACCCGACGGTAGGGACTGTAACACAAGACCATCTTTCCTCAGCCATTGTTCTCCTTCCAAAGGCCTCATTGCGGCAAATTGTTGGAAGCTTGAGATCATGAAAATTGAGACAATGAGTGTTAGTACAGTGTAGAGATTTCTTCCATAAAAAACCATCTCTATTTTCAGAACTTTGAGCTTGTGAAAGTGATTTGGAGTTCTTTTATTTGTTTACAGAGGAGCAGGTTTGAGGCTTAACAGGTTTTGAGATGGTGGTGAGATCTTGAGAATGGTGGTGGAGCTTTTATATATGCAACTTTGCTTCTGTAGTTAAATTCAATCTGTTGACTCTGCGCCGCGTTTGAAGTTTGGACTGTCAGGTTCTAAATCAAACACACGGAAACACAAAACGGTCCACTTCAAATACGCTTTGCGTATTTGATGGACAGCTTAGACCAGAATCTGGTCTCTGGTCTCTGGCGACATCATTACTCCATATGGCGAGTGGAGAGGGTGTCGTCCAGCCAAGGAATTCGGAGAGCCATTCACAAATCCTTTTTTCATTCTATGGAGGAAAAGGATCTCCCACACTCAAATTTGTCTGTCCCTTATCTCTCCAAACCACAGATTGACACGTGATTTTTTTTTTTTTTTGAATTTGGTGACTGTTCTTACATACCTACTTTTTCATTTAAATACTTTTTTTGGGTTTTTCACCTGTACATCCCACCCGTTGTGTACGGGGACATCAGGGGACTGAAAATTTGGTTGTAGGATTTCCTTTCCCCTTTATGTATAAATTTTTTTTTACAATGATATGTAAAATTGTTAAAATTTATAAATATTTCCCACAATTATGACAACCTTAACAACAGTACTCCACTGTGTTTTTTTATTTATTTATTTTCGAGACCTTTTGGTTCTCTCTCTCACTTAGGACATGTTTGGGAATGAAGTTTCCTACCCAAAGTCTAAACTGGTTCTGGACATCTATAAAGCGTGTGACTTCAAAATACATCAACAAGAATTAACGTGTGCTTTACCAAGGAAATTAAGGAAAAAAGAAAAAAAAAATTTTGATTTACTGGGTGAAGGGTTCTCGTCAATAGCAATTGTTAGGAGAACAACCCTCCAACGTTTTCAACTCTTATCAGTTTGTAGATGACCAGGAAAAATAATGAAAATTTTTAACAAGCTCAAGCCAACTCTAAAACATCTATGACATTAAATTTGAAACTTGATACAACTTTCAATTCTCCCCATTGTAAGCATTTACCTAGGAAATATTTAGCTTCGCTCATAACTGGCACCCCTTAACTTATATATAATTTGGTTCCTTTGCTTGGACTTAGACTCTAGGCTTTTACCAGTCTTCCATTGAATTCATTGAAGTTAACTTGATGATTTTACTCCTTCATAGTTATAAGATTTTTTCCAACCACAGAACTGGTCATCTAGTCATTCTCCTAAAACTGTTGAAGTCCAATCTTAGAATTCTGCTATTAATTTGTCAGTTTTCAAATATTTCTTGTATTGTCTATACGTGCACACATAGTATGAATGTAGGTATGTACATACTTATGCATGTATATACGTACACATGTACATATGTATGTAAATTATAATACATCAAAATTAAGAGTAGCTGTATGAAAGTATTAGCCAAAGCACTTCTTTTTAGGGTATCTCATGTCTACTCATTTTGTAACTGAGATATGCAGAAGCATCACTTTTGAGAGAGTCCTATGGCAATGTTTAGAATCCAAACTGGACTGGTTGATATTAGAGGTGACTCAAGAACTAGACCCCTTAATGGCTTGGACTTATGCCAGAATAAGTGCACATAAAATTCAGACAAATCGGCACCAGTTGGTTAACTGCTGAATTGAATCTAGATGTTAGAAGTTTGGTATTTTATTTTATTTTTTGAGGTCAATTATTTTCACTGGGTCGATCTAGGAGAAAGCCCCAGGTCCAATTGGGTCCATTCCAGGATTTTAAACAATGGACAATGGACAATACCATAAGGACCATGACAGCTGTCACACTGTCATTATTTGGTGCACTTAAGGTTTGCCTGCATTCAGGGGACACAAAGCACTGAAAAGTGAAAATCAACCCCCCAAAAAAATTGTAAATCATTTTTTGGATCGTAGTGTCCGGCCTTGCATGCGGGCAGACCTTAAGCATTAGTTAAGGAGGCACACCAAAACCACACCCTTTGAGGCACTATGAATACAAAGGAATCGTTTTAATAAAGATGTTTAATTTGATCAACTTTGATTACAAGTTCGACTTAACATTGTTGTCCTTTATGGATACAGATCATTAATTTTGGATCTCTTTTCAATCAATGAAAAATATGGGTTAGGTATATATCCGACAAGCATATCTGTACAAACTCTTATGTAAGCATATGATGTTTTGTTTAGAATTTTAATGTGAAATGATCTCTAGTACTTTGACATCCTTACGCACTTTTTGCTTGAGATCCACACCCCCCTCTGTGAGAAAGGGAACAGTGCTCCCCCTCACAATAAGAAGGGATTACTTTTTGGAATAAGGAAACAAGTATCTGATTATTATCTGATTCTGATTCATTTTTGTATTCGTTTAAAGGAAATATGGATATACATGTATCAGTTTCAATTAAATATCCGTTCGATTAAGAAACATCTGATTATAAATGAACCAATTATGGATTTACACATATCTGTCACAGATAATATCTAAATTCGATTATATATTTGGCTAATTATCTGTATCTGATTATTATCCGATATCTAACTAATATAATAAATTAATTAATTAATTAATATATATATATATATAGGCCATTGGATCAAAACAAATCCAACGATCTAGACTAAACCCTATCTCTCTATCATATAAAAAGTTCTAAAAATTTTAATATCTAGATATTTGTTCACCGAATATCCAATTGTATCCGATAAACTTCACAAATACAAAATTGAACATGAAAAATAATCGAATTTAGATATATATGAAAAATAAATGAGCCAAATATGGATGTACTACTATCCTCATCGAATCCAACTCATTTGCATCCCTACTTTGAAACAATGATCTCACTAGCCATATTGTTGTCAACTATAGCTTATAATTAAAATAAAAACTTGTAAAAGAAGCCAACCATTTGATTGACTTCTCGTAAAAGAAGCCAACTTTGATTGACTTCTCTCATGTGAATTGACTTTTGAAGCTTTTCATCACGTTCCAAATTTATTGTCTCCTCAGAAATTTTATTTTCAATACACAAGCCATCCAACGGAATATCTCAACATTTGGACGATACCCACATTAGATGAAAAATAAAAATCAAAACATCAATTCAAACTTCAAAGGCATGTAAAGTAACATTATTGACAATGTTTCACAACCAGGACATGACTTGAAATGGCTGCTCCCGAGCAAGGTAAAAAACGGTTATCACTTTCTTTGGTAGATGGTCTCGGGTATTTACACCGATCTAACTTTAGTGCTGAAGAACATTAAGAGCTTGGCTCTTGTTGGCGAGTCTCATTATCAAAGGAAGCTGTAGAGAACTTGACGATGAAATCAGGAAAGGCGGGTGGTGCACGGGCAACATGACCGACAACGTGCTTCTCGTTCAGTGGGCAATGACCACCACCATTTCCAGGAATGTTGGTGCATGGAGACCGACCGGAGGGAGGCACAGGACCCGATGGTAGGGACTGGAACACAAGACCATCTTTCCTTAGCCATTGTTCTCCTTCCAAAGGTCTCATTGCGGAAAGTTGTTGGAAGCTTGAGATCATGAAAATTGAGACAATGAATAGCAATACTGTGTAGAGATTTCTTCCATGAAAACCCATCTCTATTTTGAGAAGTTTAAGCCTTTGAATGTGATCTGGAGTTCTTTCTTTGTTTAAGAGGAGCAGGTTTAAAGTTGGAAAGGCTTTGAGATGGTGGTGAGATCTTGAGAATGGTGGTGGAGCTTTTTTATATGCAACTTTTCTTCAGTTGTTGAAATTCAATTTGTAAACTCTGCCGCGTTTGAAGTTTGGGCGGTGATGGTCTAAATCAAACACACGGAAACTCAGGACGGTCCACTTCAAAATTTCAAGTAGGCTTTGCGTACTTGATGGACAGCTTAGAATCTGGTTTGGCCACATCATTCCTCTACATGGAAAGTACAGAAGGTGACGTCCAGCCAAGGGAAAGGGTGACCCCTCTACAACAAAACCTTTTTCTCCTACTATAAATCATTTTTTTTTTCTAACTATGGCAATGAAGTTGCTCACCAAAGTCTAAAATTAATACCTTTTGTTTTTTGGGTTATAAATAAAACTTCATTTATTCTAAATCAAATATTACTATTTCCAACATCGTTTTCCATAATACCTTGTAGTGCGACTAAACCCACAAACCAAAGAGAAAAACGAAATAGACAAGAAACACAAAACACACAAAAACACAACGATATACATGGTTCAGCTTAGAGGCTACATTCATGGGTGAAGACAGCAAGAAATTTCACTATCAATCAAAGGAGATTCCCAGGAAATCAAGCTCTCAAACCCTAAGCTCCAAATATACGCTTCAGCCCCTTTCTCTCTTTGTCGAAGTCGGAATCTCCCATCAAAAAACCCTAACGCATCTTATATATACGGTTACAGAAAAGAAAACTGAACCGGGTTGCGAGTCGGGTCGGGTTGGGTGGCTTGATCACCAGTACTTCTTTGAGACATCAATAGCATCTAGAATACAAGGTAGAATTTGAGTCACACTCAACAAATCTCCACCTTGACTTGAATTTCATCAATCTCCACAAAATAGAAATTCCTCTAACCGTCCTCACACAAGCCCCCTAGGGGCACTCAAGTACTACCAAAACCAATCAAGTCCAAGCATTGTTTGAACTTGACTATAGGAATGAGGTTGGTCATTATATCTATTAGATTCTCTATTGTAGCAATTTTCTTCACTAAGATAGCACCCTCAAAAACCACATCTCGAATAAAGTAAAGTCTGACACTAATATGTTTGGTCCTCTCATGATACATTTGAGTTTTAGTTAGATGTATGGCACTTTGGCTATCACAATACACAATAATTTGCTCATACTGGAATCCCAAATCACCAACTAAACCTCTCAGCCAAATAGCTTCCTTTACTGCATTTGTAGCTACCATATACTCTGCCTCAATAGTAAACAATGCAATTATGGACTGTAAAGTTGCCTTCCAACTGATAGCACCACCACAAAGCGTGAAGACATACCTTGTCAAAGACTTTCTCCTATCCAGATCTCCAACATAATCAACATATCCAACAACACTACCAAAAGTGTCATTGTCTCCATCATATACCAACCTAATATCTAAAGTACCTCTCAAATACCAAAGAATCCATTTTATAACCTGTTAATGTGTTTTTCTAGGTTTATCAACATTCCTACTAATCACACTAACAACTTGTGAAATGTCTGGCCTAGTGCACACCATAGCATACATAATGCTCCCAACAATATTAGCATAAGGAACACGTGACATATATTCCACCTCCTCCTTAGTCTGTGGTGATAAAGCAGTTGAGAGTTTAAAATAAGTTGTAAATTGAGTACTCACCGGTTTCGACTCTTGCATACCAAAGCACTCTAGCACCTTCTCAATGTACCTTTTCTATGATAAGTACAGTCTGCGTGCTCTTAGGTCCCTGTAAATTTTCATACCTAATATCCTCTTTGCAGCAACCAAATCTTTCATTTTAAACTTACCACTAAGCTGAGCCTTCAATTTGTTGATCTCAGACATGTTTTTAGCAGCAATTAACATGTCATCAACATATAAGAACAAATAAATAAAAGAACTATCTAAAAGCTTTCTATGATAGACACGACTATCAAACTTACTCCTACAGTAACTACTTCAAATATAAAGATTTCAAACTACTTATACCACTGCCTAGGAGATTGTTTTAAACCATACAAAGATTTCTTCAATAAGATAACATGGTCCTCCTTTCCTTGGATCATAAACCCCTCAAGTTGATGAATATAAATCTGCTCCTCTAGTTTACCGTACAAAAAAGCAATCTTGACATCAAACTGCTCAAGATTTAAGTCAAACATGGCAACCATGGAAAGCAACACCTGAATTGAATTATACTTCACAATAGATAAAAACACTTCATTGAAGTCAATGCCCTCTTTTTGAGTATAGTTCAATGCCACCAACCGTGCTTTGAACCTTGCATCTTCCACCCCTTGAGTTCCTTCTTCTAGAAGACCCATTTATAACCCACAATCTTTTGGACCTTTGGTGGTCTCACTAGGTTTCAAGTATGATTCTTATGAAGAGATTCAATCTCCTCACTCATGGCAACAGTCCATTGTGCTAACTCTTCACTAGTGATGGCCTCATGATAAGTACACGGTTCTTGAACTTCAATATCCTTTATCACACTAAGTGCATAAGCAACCAGATCTATATAGTCATATCTCTCAGGTGGTCTAATTTGCTTCTTTCCCTTGTTCTTAGCCAGATTATACTGTTACTCTTGTAGTGCATGTTCCTCCTCCTCAAGATGTTGCACCTCTTCCTCATTTACTTGAGCTGGAACATCTTCTTAAATATTTTTTGAAGATGTAATCTTAAGCTCCACCTTCTCCCTAACACTTTGGTTTTTTCCTATATCAAGATACTCCTTCTTAGGATTCAACATAACAAACTCATCAAAGGTCACATCCCTACTAATAATAAACTTGGATGACTTGGAATCAGGACACTACAACCTAAATCCCTTCACCCCATTTGCATATCCTATAAATATGCACTTCTTTTCTCTTAGATCCAGTTTACCCTTATTCATATGAGCATAAGCAAGACAACCAAACACTCACAAATCAGTGTAACTAGTAGGAGAATCAAACCAGACTTCCTCAGGAGTCTTACACTCGATAGCAGTTGTTGGAGACCTATTCATCAAATAACAAGCTATGTTAACAACTTCAGCCCAAAATTCCTTGGACAACCCAGCATTAGAAAGCATACACCTTACCCTCTCCAATAGTGTTATAGTCATCCATTCTGCAACACCATTCTACTGTGGTGTACTTTTTATTGTGCAGTGTCTCACAATCCCTTCATTGTTCCAAAACTCATTAAAAGAACCCACACAGAATTTCATGCCATTGTCAGTTCTCAAGCCTTTGACATGTTTCCCTGTTTTCTTCTTGATCAAAGCCTTCCTCTACTTAAACTTAACAAAGACTTCATTCTTATGCTTCAGAATAAATACTCAAACCTTCTGAGAGAAATCATTAATTAATGTCAGCATATACCTTTCACCACTTAGAGAAGGAACACGAGAGGGACCCTAAAGATCCAAATGAATATAATCTACGGTACCTTTGGTTTTATGAATAGCCATACTGAATGTAATTCTACGTTACTTTCCAAAAACATAGTGTTCACAAAAGTCCAGTTTTCCTGTATCCTGACCACTAAGCAAATTCTGTTTGCTCAACACTGTCATACCCCTCTCACTTATATGCCCTAACTGCATATGCCACAACCTGGTGATGTCTGAATCTAAGTACAAAGTTAATACAGCAGCTGCACCTATAACTGTACTACCCTACAACAAATAGATGTCATTATTCCTCAATCCCTTCATCATAACAAGAGCACTCTTCAAGACCTTCAAAACTCCACCTTCAGCTTTATAAGTACAGCCATTGCAGTCAAGCCTACCCAAGGAAATCAGACTTTTTCTTAGTTTTGGAGTGTGCTTGACATCAATCAAAGTTCTCACAATACCATCATGCATCTTAATTTTAACTGAACCTATTCTAACTACCTTACAGGCTATATTATTTCCCGTTAGATCCTTACCACCATCTATTGATTGATAAGTGGTAAACCATTCTCTGTTGGGATAAATGTGTTAGATAAACCCTGAATTAAGAATCCAATCACTAGCTAGGCTACCATCAGTAATTGAGAGAACATCACCACCACTTTCTCCTGCAACACCAGCAACATTCCCTGAATCAGAGGTTTGCTCTTTTCCTTTTATTTTATACTTTGGATAGTCTTTTTTAAAATGCTTTGTCTTGTGACAACAGAAACACATCAATTTTTTGGATTTAGATTTGATCTAAACCGACTTCTACTATCAGACCCCTTCTCCTGTGTTCTTCCTCTCACACCCAAACCCTCACCTGAGCTCTCAGCAATACCCTCAGACAACCTCTTCTTCAACCTCTTAGAATTTATGGTTGCCCTAACATCTTCCATAGAGAGAGTATCTCTCCCATACATGATGGTATCAACAAAATGCTCAAAAGAAGGTGGTAAAGAACACATTAGAATTAAATCCAAAATAATTTTATTAAATTTATCAAGATGGTCTTTAATGGGCATACCTTCGTGCATCTAGGGAATAAACAACCACTTTTTCAAATACAAACGGTTTATGAGAGATTTCTTCATGTATAGACTTTCAAGCTTAAGCCACAATCAAACAACCTTCTCCTCTTGTACAACTTCTCACAAAACTTCATTGCTTAGGCACAACAGAATCGCACTGTGTGCCTTTTCCATCAGTTCATCCTTATCATCATTCGACATGGTTTCATGTGGAGAATTTATGCCCTTCAGTGCTTTCATCAAGCCTTGTTGAACTAATAAAGCTTGCATCTTCACTTCCTAGAGGCTAAAATCGTTCCTCCCTTCTCTATGTCAAACTTTGCCTCCATTTGAGATCGAAACAACCAAATAGCTTTGATACCAGTTTGTTGCGACTAAACCCACAAACCAAAGAGAAAAACGAAATAGACAAGAAACACAAAGCACACAGAAACACAACGATATACATGGTTTGGCTTATAACCTACATCCACGGGCGAAGACGGAAAGAAATTTTACTATCAATCAAAGGAGATTACAAGGAAATCAAACTCTCAAACCCTAAGCTCTAAATACACCCTTCCACCCCTTTCTTTCTTTACCAAAGTCAGGATCCCCCATCAGAAAACCCTAACACATCTTATATATGCGGTTACACAAAAGAGAACCGAATCAAGTCGCGCGTCGGGTCGGGTGGCTTGATCATCAGTACTTCTCTAAGACATCAGTAGCATCTGAAAGATAAGGTAGAATTCGAGTCACACTCAACACCTTGTAACCATTGTCGTGGATTATCCACCCAAGATGACAGATTAGGATGATTAATTCCATATTTAACTAAGGCATGCATTACCTTATCAGTTCTCTACTTGTATGGAAAATTAATAGTTCCTAAAATTCAAGGGTTTTTTTCCCGATCTTCCTAACATTGTGTAATTTACATTGGACATTCCTATAGATCTTTATGCAATAGATTTTTTTTTCCCTATGAATCTCCTTCAATTCATTGCTTAAAAACTCGTTGGTTAACTGGGAAACTAGGCTAAAACTAGGATAATGCTAGCAATTTGTTCATTCAAGTTAAAGTTGAATTTTCTTACCAACTCAGACAAGTTTTCCAAGTAACTTGTTTTAAGACCATTATACCCTTTTAATCCATTATCCATTGTAAATCCTAGAGACTAAAATAGTAAACGCCAATTTTAACCCACTAAATTGATGAGCTAGTAACTAGGGACAAGTTACCTGATAATTCGGTTAGTAAACTTCTGATTCACCCAACCTATCCAAGTTTTTAAACACTCCTTCAATTAGTATATTCTTAGCTCTTAAAGGTTTTGTTGTTCTTAGTCCCAGTACAGTTGTTTTACATTCTGCCATCTACTCCTAAATTCGTTAACTCTCGAAATCTATAAATGTGTGGACTTCAACTAGGCGGGCTCTTTTATTATTAGAATTTAGACTTACAAAGTGGTGTGCTAAATATATTGAGATTTTATTTAGAGGAAAGTCGAGATCTTATGCGTCTACCGATTACCATAGTTTCACTAATCATGAGAAGAAAAAAAAGCTTATGGAGAGTGTGTTTTTTTATACTTGCACTCTAAATCAAAACTAGTTTGACATAGTATATCTACCAAAATCATCCCTTAAGTGGTCTTACCCATTTCATAACTAACCAATAGTTAGTCCCTATGATATTATAGAGGATCCACTTTCTTACCACAACCCCCTCTTTATGGTTACTAACTTTAACCTATGGTAGTTATCTACTTGTAAAGTTGAGATTAGGTGTGGCAAAAGCCTTGTTGGATGTATGTTAAAGCCACACGAACTTAGTGTGACCTTTGCCACACTTCATCCCCACTCTAACAAATTACATCATTTATCTATTGATTGTATAAGTTTTGAAGAGCTAATGTTTTGGATAAATTGGGCTCTCAGCCAAAATGAGACCAGAGACTTTTTATTTATATTCACCAGAAGAATATTCTAGAAAGCTACAGAACCAAGTCTGTTACAATAGATCAATCGATAATGACTTGATATTACATGTGCGACTCTATGACACGTTGATACATGTCAACATCCCCCCTCAAGCAAAAGGGGAGGAAGCACCTTGAGCTTGGTCTAGAAGAATTGAAAGCATTGAGAGTAGGGACCCTTGGTGAACATGTTTGCAGGTTGGTCTAATGATGAAATATATTTTACTCGAAGAGCATGGAATACCGGTATAAGGCCAATGAAATGGTGGATAAGTTATCTCACCAAATCGTGGGTGTATTAGTGAAAGGAATGTGCAACTCAAAAAATAACATTTGGAGCCAGGTAAGCTCTATAGTAGTTGAGGTGAGACAGTGATATATATTTAGACTTGGTGGAAAATCTAGTGGCAATTGATTGTTTCTTAGCACTCTAGTAGATTGGACTCATACAAAAAAAAACACAAAATCCACTTGTAAAGCATAGGTCAATAAGATCACCAGCCTAATTAGTGTCTGAGAAAGTACATAGTGAGTTGACTACGATAAAGGTGTAAGCCATATTTTAGAAAGTTACAGAACCAAGATGAAGATTTCATTTTAAAAAACCACACATAAGAACTGCTAGACCTTTCATTAGATAGTAAACTTCTGGGATATAAATGGATATTCAAGAGAAAATTGAAAACTGATGGATCAAGTGACAAATATAAGGCCAGCCCATTTGTTAAGGGCTACAAGTAAAAGAAAGGTGTGGACCGTTTGATATATATTCCTCAGTTATAAGAATAACATTCATTTGTATGTTAATAGTTATTGCAACATTACATAATCTAGAGATACATCAAATAGATATTAAAACGGCATTTTTAAATGGTGAATTGAATGAAGAAATTTATATGAAACAACCAAAAGGGTCCATTGCTCCTGGACAAAAAAATATATATGTAGGCTTGTTAAATTACTTTATGGATTAAAGCAAGCTCTAATGCAATGGCATGAAAAATTTAACAATGTAACGATGTTAAATGGGTTTAGAATTAACAAATGTGACAAATGTATATATGTTAAAGATACCACAAATGACAATGTCATTGTATGTCTTTATGTTGATGATATTGTCATTATAGATAGCAATAATAATATTATTAAAGTTACCAAAATGAAGTTAATTAGAAAATTTGACAAGAAAGATTTAGGTGTTATAGATGTGATATTAGGAATACGGATTACTAGAACATCTGATGGACTTATTTTGTCTTAATCTCATTATAGTGAAAAAATGCTTGAAAAATTCAAAACTTATGATAATAGTCCTATTAAAACACCTATAGATATAAATCTTTATCTAACTAAAAATAGAAACAATGACATATATTAGTTAGAATATTCTCGAATAGTAAGTAGTTTAATATACGTAATGAATTGCACTTAACCAGATATAGCATACGTTCTCAGTAAGTTAAGTAGATACACTATTAACTCAGGGGTAGACCACTAGAAAGTATTAATTAGGGTACAAAGGTATTTGAGATACATTCTAAACCATAGTTTGCTAACTCCTCGAGTCGACTACTTAACTCCCCCAAGTAGACTCCACTCATAAACCTCATGAGTTGAGTCATGTTGCTGACTCCGAACCATACCTGACTCACTGAGTCAAGTTTCTAACTTGGTAGGCTCACTCATGTGACTTAACCGAGTCTTATAAACTTTAAAATGACCCAAAAGCAAATTGAAACACAATAAGAAACTCTAATTTTTTATTTATTTCAATTTTTTAAGGGGGCTTATGGTTTCTTTTCTAAAGTCTTCAAAAAATTGAGCTATCAAGACATTCAAAACCATAGAAGAAATAAAGAGTAAAAAACTTTGAAGAATAAAGGCTAAAGTGGTAAGAAGATTAAATTTTAAACTTTAAACTTGAAAATCTAACCTTATAGACTTGAACCTTGGAGATCAGATGGTATTTTTTTTATGCTTATGTTTTTTTAATTTTTATGGTAAGGCCACGTGGGCTTGTTGCTGCCATATAGGGAAAACCTACACTACCACTAGTGGAGATGGGAAAGCATCAACCCAATCCATTGGAGATGCCACTCAAAGGACTTAAAACCCTGACATCTCCTTTGGAGAGATGATACCACAATCATCTCACCTAAAAAAGGTTTGGCATGTTGAAAATATGTACTTCAGTTTTTTAGTGTATTAATACTAATAGTACTTTTACTTTAGTTTGGACTTTAGAGTTTACAATTTGTTATGCTTACCTTGCTATATTATTAGATTACTAGTACTTTGAATACTTTATTTTTTATTTCTAAGTCATGA
>JAOXJP010062730.1:0-15598 GCA_025762735.1 Platanus orientalis | reverse complement strand
TACCCAATCTGCTGATGATTAAGATGTCATCTCTCCACGATTCTAGCTTACCACAAGAATTTGAGGTTTCACACTCAACCATTGCTTCTTAATTCTGAGGAACAATTCATCCTCCAAAGCTTTAACTTGATCCAAAATGTAGACAATTTGTTTAAAATAACATATACCATAAGTTGGTTTGTGGATGATACATGCAATTAATATCTATTAACTCTTGGATTTGATCTGTACCTGCCCACTAGTATCAGGCATGCCAATGATGTTTGCTTGGCCAAAGTAGCCATGGGGAGAGAAGATTACAATGTTGGTTTGAATGCTTGAGTTGATATTGATGATTGAACAAAAATAGGTGGCGGGTAAGTACTTGAGCTGCCGATCGTATTTGGTCTTGGGCTCCACTTCACTTTTTTGTGAAATCAATGAAAAGTGATGCTCCTTTGCAGACATTGAGCCACAATCCTTACCTAAGATTGATCCATAGGAAATAAACTACATTAGAACAACATAGGGCTTAATCCTTCTGCTTGGATGATTATTAGCAGTTTGATCTCATAGATTTGGTTCGTTTATGCCTACCAATCTGTTGATGACCCAGCCGTCAGCATTGAGCAAAGAATCTAGGGTTTCTAGACTAGAAGATGAAGGAGGTGGAAAAATCTCTTCTTTGTTAAGCTCTGTAGATGGGTGGGATGATATTCCAAAAGAGATTCAATTTGCTGAACTGTGAAGATTTGTTTCTGACACTCAGAGGATGAAACCCAATCAGAAGTAGTTGGAAGTTTAAGAACTCCACTCCTTTGGTTGCCACTCAGAGGATCAAATGCTTTTGAAGTTGGGAAGGAAATAGAGCCGAAGATTGATAGCGAACGGGAACTGAAATCGCACTAAAAAACAATAAATGTGGATTCTTCGAAACTTGTGATTAGGTGGAGATCTAAACCTCGGGAGCCCTAGCGAAGATCCAACCGACGATCGATCGGAAATTGAGATCACCCCTACCGGAAAATCAAAGTAAGAACCAAGATTTTCTCCTTCTCGGTGGTTGGGTGGTCGCCGGTGAGATTATTCCCAAAGAATGCCTTGAAGAGCTGAATGCCGGTGAATCTTGTTTATGTTCTTTGGAGAGGATGGAGGATTGATTCAACAAAATGGGGAAATATGGTTTACGATGGGAGTTCTATTTGATGAAATGGGGAAACTCATACTATAAACTGTAACTATTGTATATAATCAAAAAATTATATGTATAAAATATAACTATATTGTATATAACCGACTTATTAGTGGTAACTATTATATATAACCCAAATATAATTGTTATAAACTGTAACTATTACGATAATAGATACCCAAAATATTTATAATGTTTTTTTTCCAAAAAACATTATTTATAAATTTATAAAAATATTTATAATATTTTGTGCATGGAAAAAACATTATTTCCAAATTCATAAAAAAATAATTTATAACTGTTTTAGTGTCAACTACAGTTGATGCAAAAAAACATTATTTGCAAATTTTTAAAAAATAATTTATAATTTTTTTGCATCAACTAAAGTCGATGCGAAAAACATAAGTTGAAAAAATATATTTATATAAGTTTTTAAGTCAATTAAAGTTGACGTGAAAAAAATTAATTACAATTTTCTAAAAAATAATTTATAATTTTTTTTTGTGTCAACTATAGTTGACGAGAAAAACATTGGCTGCACATAACTTATAATTATTTTTGGTGTCAACAAACTTTGACACGAAAAACATAATTTACAAATTTCTAAAAATAATTTTTAACTGCTTTTGCATTAACTCAAATTGACGCGAAAAACATCATTTAAAAATACTTTAGATACTTTAAAATGTTTTTTTGTGTCAAATAAAGTTGACGCGAAAATTATCAGTTATAAAACAAGTTATATATTTTTTAATTTATTATGTTTTTCCACGTCAACCTTGGAGTGGCTGTGTAAAAGTATACTTTTCACGTCAACTGATGAAGTTGCTACAAAAATATGATTTTTAGCGTCAACTTTTCAGTTGACGCAAAAAGGTTGCCGCTAAAAGTACATTTTCTTGTAGTGATAATGGTAAATAGACAAGTTTCTAATAACCCAAATATGTTTTTATTATAACATTCTTCATTAACACTTTGTCCGGCATTATGTCATGTGTTGATTGGTATTGACATGATCTCTCTCCAATTTAAATAGCGCTAATGTCAGGGTAAATATTTATTTATACATAATGAAAAAGCCCATATGCTAACCATGGCAGTATGTTATCCTTATTGTCCTTACACAAAAACATGAGAATGGCTTTTCTCTATGGACATGCACGTGAAAAGGTCTCTTTCAGGCATAAGCAAGTATATGTTTATAATGAGTTCTTAGCCAATAAAATGATTCTTATATTAGAACAAACGTGGTCTTATACTTCTTGGCGTGGTCTTTATAAAGCTTATCCACCTTCAATAAGAGATTTTTTGTTTTTGTCTTTTTCGGTTGATACTTTTTATAATAAGAGATTATAAGATGCTTAAGATTCTTCAACCTAGGGCTTTAAATCAAATGAGTGCCGAGCTCGGCTCATGAGACGTGGATTGGGCTCAGGCTTCTTTCAGACTCATTAGGGTTAGAGGCTCAGGCATAGCTCGGCTCACCACACTTAAACTCGGGCTGAACATCCGGTGTGGATAGGTTCAAAATCGTAAACCTATTTAGCTCTTGATTTGAAACACATTGATTTAATGAAGAGACGAGTCTTTATTTAACATAGTGGTTTTTTTTTTTTTTTATATTTTTTTGATAACCAAGGTATTCAGGCCTCTTGGAATATCTGACTAAATCCTCAGGATATGTGAACAAAAGGTGCTTGATTAACGTGGTTTCTTTTTAGTTTAAATAAATAAATATTTTTTATATTATTAAAATAAACACATACTTTGATGAACTACAATTTTTCTCCTGGTCTCAGCTAAGATCAGACCAAACTCTTTGTATGGACAAAGCAATATTTTATTTAAAGCAATCAAAGAAAGAGTTAAAAAAAAAAAAAAAAAAAAAACTCGAATTGATAGTATTGGTCTCCTTCCTATGTTTAAGAAGTTTCGAGTTCATGTGGTCAATTAGATGTCATCAAAGCTGTCAAAGACAACATTGTCAATAAAGATTATGAGATAAAGGATTCCTACTGTAGATACTGTGGTGATACGTTTGGCATGGATTCAGTACGTCCCCTTAATGACCACCTATGGTTTGCCCATATGGGGGGAGGACACATGAGGTAAAAAAATGATTTACACTTTTTGAAGGAGTGATTTTCTCTTTTCTGCATCATGTGTCCAACCTTCCAAATGGGTGGACCTTACGCATTCGTTAAGAGGGTGCACCAAATCTTAAGGGGATACGTTTGGGCACATGCTTAATGACAAAGGAGGAGGAACAATAACTAGGTCAGGAACTCAATCAACAGGAAGCCCCAAAAGAGAAAAAATCATTTATATTTCAAAATCTATATAGGTCATATCACAACCAACGGTCATATCACAACCACAGATGTGGTTGTGATTTGTCTGAAGTTTAAAATTTAAATCTCAAGACTGAAAAAAAAAATCACCCACCTATATAAGGCGAGTCTCAGCTCACCCTAGTTTGGCTAAAGCTTATTTAGATAAATGAGCTTGGTTGGTGGCTCAAGGTTAGTTTGCGAAATCGACAGTTGAGTTCAATTATGTTTTTACTATAACACTCTTCATTAACCCCGGCATTGAGTCACGTGTTTATTGGTACTTGTGTGATCTCCCTCCAACCCGGTAAGAGATGATTTAAATAGCACTAATTTCAGGTGAATATTTGTTTATTTATACATAATAAAAGCCCATGTGCTAACCAAGGCAAAAAATCTTATCCTTATTGTCCTCACGTAGAAACATGAGAATGGCTTTTCTCCATGGACATGCACGTGAAAAGGTGTCTTTCAGACATAAGCACGTATATGTTTACATATAGTGAGTTCTTAGCCAATAAAATGATTCTTATTTTGGAACCAACGGTGTCATATACATCTTGTCATGCTGCTCATAAAGTTTATCCACTTCTAATCTCTTTCTATAATAAGAGATTATAAGATGCTTAAGATTCGTCAACCTAGGGCTTTTAATCAGACGAGTGCCGAGCTTGGCTCTCATTGGGCTCAGCTTGTTTCAGACTCATTAGGGTTTGAGGTTCAGGCACAGCTCGGCTCATCTCACTTAAACTCGGGCTGTACGTTCGGCCTGGATAGGTCCAAAATCATAAACCTATGTAGCTCATGATTCGAAAACATTGATTAAATTAAGAGAGAAGAGTCCCTTATTAACACGAGGTGCTTGGTTAACGTGGTTTCCTTTTAGTTTAAATAAATAAATATTTTTTTATACTATAAAGACAAATATATACATTGATGGACCACAAATTTTCTCCTGGTCACATTTTAGATCAGACCAAACTCTTCGTAAGGACAAAAGTAATACTTTAGTTAGATCAATCCTAGAAGGAGTTTAAAAAATAAAAATAAAATCAAAGACTGCATAGTCCCTTGAATTGCTAGCATTGGTCTCTTTCCCATGTTCAAGAAGTTCCGGAGGAAGGATTATGTCCACTCCCCTAAAAACTGCTAACCTTAACTCCCCATTAAGGACCCGACACATCAGTGCTGAAAAATGATTTACACATTTTTTTTTTTTAGGGGGGGGGAGGGGGGGGGGGGGGGGGCGCACTTTTTGGCGCTGATGTGCCTACCCCCTGATGGGGATCAGAGGTTAGCCTTAGTTAAAGGGAGGGACACAATCCTCTTTGGAAGGTCTGAGCTCATCTCTTGTGATTGATGAGATGCCATTAAAGCTGTCAAAAAGAGCATATGAAGGTTGTGACATAAAGGATTTCTGACCGTAGATACTTGATGTGATATTTTACAAGTCTTCATCTCCCTACTAGTCAGAAGCCCAGTGGCTTGCCCACAGATTAATCTGTCAGGGTGGGAGATGTGATACATACCCCCAAATAGTGATTTTTCACTTTTTTGAGGGTATGTGTCCATCTCCTGTGCCCCCGGATTTTTCCTCACCAAGAAGCTGCGCGTTGAAGGATGTTTGGACATGCTTTATGTAACAAAAGAAGAGGGGCAATAACCGGGTTAGGAATTAATCCTTCGGCAATAAGCTTTGTAAGCTGGTGGCATAGCGCAGAGACATCGATTTTTAATTTGAACTCTATCGATGTAGCAGAGAAAAAAAGAAGTTTCATGAGAAGATAGTAAATAAAAAGAAATCGTTTTATTAATTAAGGACTCTTCTTTATTGTTTTTATCAATTGGTTATATTGCAGGTTATGGTTGGTTAATCAATAAATGCAGTCCTTGATTCAAAGCAAATAAATCAAAATCATTTAAGATTAAATCTGAAAAATTCATAATAAAACTTAGTATTAAGGTTTATTATACTATATTGTATAATTATATAAAATATGGTGCAATATCTGAACGAGGCAAGTCCCAGCTCACCCTAGTTTGGTTCAAACTCATTTGGGTAAACGAGCTTGGTTTGTGGCTCAAGGCCAGTTCACGAAATTGACACTTGAGCTCAGGCTCAGCTCATGTCAAATTGACCCCTTTAATCACATTAAAAAACTCTTCTCTCTCTCTCTCTCTCTCTCTCTCTCTCTCTCTCTCTCTCTCTCTCTCTCTCTCTCTCTTAGTTATTATATAGCGTAAAAATAACTAGGGTAACCATGCTACGTCTTGACTGTCTTTCACAGTTATATCGGTTTCTACATTTTCCATTTTTATTTTAAAGTTTTTAAGAATTATAAAAAATAAATTGTGTCATATTATAAGCTTGCATTAAATAATGTCTCTCACTAGTTAACATGTGAGAGCAATAATATGTATAGATATATCGAAAGGAAGAATGTTTGAACCGTTGTGTTGTTGGCCGCACGATGTTCTAACAAAGTAAGTTGATAGGTCACATGGCATTTATAGAAAAAATTTGGATCTTTTCTCACTTCGTGCTTTTCATCCTTGTATAGGGACATTTCTCAAGTTGTATATATATATATATACCCATTTTCTTCCACATGTCATCCCTTGCTGTCCAAGACACCAAATCGTGTACAGACATTTTCTTGGATTTTTAATTCTAATGGTATGATTTTGGTTTCAACAGTCTCTAAAACATTTTAGATAGAACTTTAAAATTGGGAGGTAGGGATAAGGTCAGAAACCCACGAGGGTTCTCTCCTAATTATAAACAAATTATGTAGGAAAAATTAGAATTATTTTTAATATTGTTTGAATTTTGCAAGAATATTAGTTAGGATTTTTAAATTTTTTTTAATGATATTATGATTAAATTGATAAATCAATGGGAATTTTGGGCATGATTTGGTTCCATAATTTGTTATAATATATATATATATATATATAGTAAAGAGAGAGATATAGAATATGCCAGCTTGCTAAGTCGGTAAAGTCTCTGGGTGTTGTACCAGAGACCTGGGTTCAAAACCCGTCTTCACCTATTTACCTATCAAAAAAAAAAAAAAAAAAGAGTGAGAGAGAGATATACACACAAACTAAAATGCTTTTATTGCATATAAGGACTCTTACTAGAGATTAAGGGACTTGGACTTAGGATTTGGGACTTAGAGACTTATACTCAAGGTCGGGACACACCTCGGTTATGTCTTGGAGTGAACTACAAGTCTCTATTTATAGACACGGTTTTGGACTTCAAATTACATTTAATATAAGGGACTAATATGACAAGAGACATGACATCAAACTTTGGATATGATTTGTATTTGACATACAACATGACATAAGTATTGGACATGACTCAGACAACATGACATAAGACACAAGACATGACTTATACTTGACATAAAACTTGACAACATCACATAAGACATAGGACATGACTTGTACTTGACTTACAACATGACATAAAACAATGAACATGACTCTTACTTGACATAAAGGACTTGTGCTTGATGTAGAATACAAAATATATTTCAAAAGTACTGACATAATATATTCCAAGAGAGATTAATCACTTTCTTCATCGTAATCTATGTCATCGTCTTAGGACCATCTGACGTACGACGGTGAATTTGGTGAGCTATCTCCAAGGTATCCGTTCTGTTGGAAGAAGGAATCTAAATTCATGAACAATCGTTGGATAAGTGGATTTTGTGGATTTGTGAATAGGTAGACCATGATAAGTGACAAAATAGTAGTGGGATCTACACCACTGAGCTGACACATCGTGATCTTGAAGAATATACATTCTGTATCATGAAGTACTTGATGAATAACAAGGTTGAGGTGTTGCCATGCTTGGATGGTTGTAGATGGGGAGTGGGTTAAAGAGTTGGAATTTCCCCCAATAGGATCCTAGATGAACTGAGGAGGGTTGTGGATTATGATGATGACATACTATGCATAGTGGGTCTATAGCAAAGTATTCCATTCACTTAGGGGGTGGAACCAGAGAAGCAATTTGAGCACATTTATCTATTCTTTAGTTAGGTTTTGGTTAATCTCACATTGAGTGAGGTAAACAAATAACCTGAGGATATTAAAAACAAATGTGATAGTGTAGGTTTCAAAGAGGTACCATAACAAACATAAGACTTTTTTGGAAAGATGATAGTATGTTTTTAAAGTGAATGAGCTAGGAAGGGATAATCAAGATGAGGAATGTGGCAGAAAATCCTCCCATGGTGAAAAAATGTGACTTCTGGGAATCTGTGAAAATTATACACACCGTGTTTTTCCTGTAGAAATTGCATAATGATATTTTGGATTTTGGATGGAAGATTGGAAACACAATTAAGGGGTATATAGGCAATTGAGATGTAATGAATGTAATTAGAGGATTAGTGGAGTAACCATAGGACCAAGCTAGAAAATGATGTCCATGGGTTAGACCTTGACTAAGCCATTGAAGATTATTGAGTTTGTGGAGAAGGTCAAATCCAAGGATGAGATCTTTTCGGGTAAGGTGAGAATCAATGAATTGATGATGGAATAATAGGTTGGGAAAGATCCTGATTAGGATTGGCTTATTAATTTTTGTCAACCAAGAAAGTTTGTTCATTAGTAGCATAGTGACTTTAGGAGAATGGTTGCCACAGTGCAGGAGGGAGTAGGTTTGGGTTTAGGAGAGAGATTACCGCTCTTGTGTTAAAAGAAAGCATTCACAAGAAGGGGTTTTGAATGGGTGGAGGTTATAACGTGGACTTGGGCAATAGGAATTGGCTGACTGGGAGAGAAAATGGTTTTTGAAATGCCACTAATTTCTAGAATTTCAGACTGCTCAACTAAGTTGTCCAAATCATCTTCACTATCAGGATACCTAATAGTGAATAAGGATTCAGGGGTATACTCATCTTCGAGCGAGAAGACAGATTCTAAATCCGAGAATCTAGACTCTGCATAAATGACAGCTTGTTGAAGGATGTTTGTTTTTTGTTCCTTGTTTGGACACTTATTGGAGTAGTGTTCATACTTGCCACAAATGAAGCATCTAGAAGATGTTTTTCCTTTGAATTTTTTTGTGAGGAATTTCCATTTTTTTTTCTTCTTCGGAGAGTCTTTAGATTTGAACTTTTTTCAAGTGGCTCTTTTTGGAGCAAGAACATGAGCTTTCATCCTTGCATTTGATGGCAAGATCTTTTTGGGCACAAGTAGAGCTAAGCTTTTTCCCCGTGGTCTCCATCTGCTTAAGAAACTTTGTTTGATTGCAGAGCCACTCTAGAGTAATGAGGAAATACTGGAAAATCTCTTCAAAGGGAAGCTGCTTGTAAGGGAATGTTACGGGAAGTCATGACTCTAGATGTCTCGTTTCCAAGGGTTTCTGGTAGAGAATTGAAGAACTCTTATTTAAGATTTGGATCATCCATGCAATTTATAGTATAGAACCTTCGAGACATGTTATCATAATGTTTCTCAAGATCTTTTCTTTTGAAGGAGTAATACTTTATTTTGAAGAATTCTTCTCTTGCTTGTTCAATATGGTGGGAGTGGGATCCAATAAACTCTGTATGGATGAAGGTGAGAAAAACATCAATAGACTGGACTTGAGTGGCTTGTAACTGACAATATTCTCCTATATTCATCCACCATTCTCAGAGACAACCACTGAAGTGAGAACAAAACTTTTTCAAGATGGTTTGTACAATGGCATTTAGGGTTTGCATCTCTGCGTGACACCATGCAAATATGTCATAGATCCTTTCACACCATTGTGATGGGGGAATGAACATCATTAAGAGAGAATAACTTTTTGTGATCGATGGTTTCAAAAAAGACCATTCTTTTTGCCATTCCTTCATTTTTGGGCATTCTAGGAGGTTCAATAGTAGGTTTAGGAGGATTTTGGACCTCGGGTTCTTTCATCATAAATGCATCAATAGTGCTTTGAGAAGTAGCATAAAGGGAGTCAAACTCTGAATCAGAGGCCAAGTCTGAAGTTGAGTTTTGCTCAATAGGAAAAATTGGTTGTGGTGGAGATTGAGGAACAAAGTTCTTTAGAAAAGAGGCTATGGGATTTAGATGTTCAATTGGTAAGATATCTGGATTGAAGATGGAAGAGACACCGATTGTTGGATCCATGGGTTTTGGTATAGGCTTTGGACTAGGTTGTTTTTGTGGTGGTGGGGATGGTGGTGAAATATAAGAGGTGAAAGTAATGTTTGGAGATGGCTTTTTAAGAATATGTTGGTAGGATTTTGGAAACATACTCTCAGACCTGAAAGGGTTTTGTTTAGGGGGAATAGTCTTGAATGGTTGAAGGTAGGAAAGTGGGTTATAAGAGCTTGGAAAAGGTTGTAGGAATAAAGGTGGAGTTGACAGATATGAAGATCATTACTTATCATGGTCTACCCATTTACAGATTCATAAAATCCACTTACCTAACGATTATTCATGAATTTGGATTCCTTCTTCCTACGGGATGGATACCTTGGAGATAGCTCACCGAATTCCTCGTCGTACATCGGATGGTCTCAAGACGATGACAGATTACAATGAAGAAAGTGATTAATCTCTCTTAGAATATATATGTTAGTACTTTTGGAATATATTTTGTTCTCTGCATCAAGTACAAGTCCTTTATGTCAAATAAGAGTCATGTCCATTGCATTTTGGGCATGATTTGGCTCCATAATTCGTCACTATATATATACTCCAAATTAAAAAAAAAAAAAACACAACAACTTCATATAGGTGGTCATGCACTCATGTCCGTGGTTGTACACACCTATTTAAAGTACTTTTAAATTTTACCCAGATGAGTGTGATCTAAAATCATAGAGTGCAATTTTAAAATAAAGGCTTTGATTACTCAAATTATTTCATTCATCTTCATCGTCGATATTTACATTCTCTTGATATGAGGGGTAGAATTGAAATTTTAGAATCTATCCATGCCTTAGGGGTATTTTGTTATTAGTTGTATGGTCATATGGGCCGATCTCCTTAATTTTGACCATTGGAATTTTAATCTTATGATAAGAGGGTAAAATGATAAATTTGACCATTAAATTCAGCAGGGGAGATTATCTGTAGCCCCTATTAAGTTGTTTAAAAACAAATAAATGTTTTACATCTTTCTAAAACCCCTTAAACAACTTGATTGGACAACCATTACTGATTCTTTTTTGGGGTAATAACAACCGTTACTGATTGGACAACGATTAATGTCATCTCTTATATTTAAAAAATTATAAATGTTTTTTTAAATGCAGTTTTTTTATTTCTGACAAAACAAAGATGCCTAAATTATTGTTGGACATCTTTTTTTTAGAACTCTTTTTGTTTGTTTGAAAAAAAAAACACTACTAGGCATTATCTTAAATGGTTCTCACAGGCTCAGTCCGGTCTTGACTTGTGCGGTTGTTAAACATGATATAGGCCCAAGTGCTCAGACCAAAAATAAAAATAAGAAAAAACTTAGGCTTCTTTGTTTAAAAAAAAAAGGATTGTGATGTTTTTGTTAACAAATAATTATTATTTTTAATTGATAGAGATGAAATTAATGGGTGTCCAATTAGATTTTAAGGAGTTTTAAAAAAGGTAAAACATTTATTTACCTTTTAAATAACTTAATGGAGGCTTAAGGAGCATATACTTCCTAACATGAGCTTATTCGGCACATGCTAAGATTGGTAGTCCCTTATCCACCCACCTGGATGATAGTAAGATACAATTCTCTTACCTAGCGAATGGTATCAGCTTCCATGTCAACAACAGTCAATAACTCCATACATGTAGAGAGAGAGAGAGAGAGAGAGAGAGAGAGGTCCTCAAAAAGAGGACAGGACAAAGGATGAGGCCGGCTCAGCCCATCATCGTCTTCAAAACCGAGGACAAAAATACCAGCCCAAAGCAGAGGCCGGCTAACCACTAATCTTCGTCGAGAGTGGATTGTATCCGCTCCTCTTATCATCTGCTCCTCTCTGCACCCTGTCAGGGTGTGAGCACATCAGCATCGACAAGTGATTTTGTATCTGTTCCTCTTATCATCTGCTCCTCCCTGCACACCCTGACTCCTCTCTGCACCCTGTCAGGGTGTGAGCACATCAGCACCGGCAAGTGATTTTCACTTGTTGGCACTGATGTGCCCTCCCCTTGACAGGGTGCAGAGAGGAGCGGATACAATCCACTCTCATTGTCGTCTTCACAAGCTCCATCAATGACCAATCATATGTAACGTCTCTGAGTCTTCGTCACAGCTTCTAAAAAAGAAGATTTAAAAAAAAAAAAAAACCAACCTAACCAGGCATCCAAATGTGGAAAGCTTCAGTTTTCTCACGTTTTAAAATTATATATTTCTCACGTTTTAAAATTATATACATCTCAAAAGTTCTTCACCAGCTATTTCCATAAAACAAAATAAAAATTAAAAAGTTTCGTCACTTACACAACAACTTGTCCATTATCAAACACAAAAAGTAACGAGTTCAATCATCATCCAATTAATTTAACTGGAGATAGATCATCCCAAGTACCAATCAAAGAGGACACAGATGGAAGGGTATGTTGGTAAATTTACAAAGGGTAAAAGGACGGTGTTATATTGAACAAATAATAGATAAATATATGTATATTTGTCATAACACCTTTTGTCAGTGATTATGTTGCATGCCAGATTGGTACAGGAAATGATTTGAACCCAAAAATCGCAGCTCTTTCACCATTCCATATATGGATAATACATAATAACAGATTTATGTTTTCTTTTTCAAGAATGATTGTCTGTGTTGACACAGACCTCTGTAGGCATGCCATTGAACTAGACACAAGACACAATGTGTTTTTGAATCTGGTCTCTTTAACCACCTACTTTTTCAACTGAACACTACTTTATTTTTAGATTTTTTAACCTCTCTAAACACAACACATGTAAGCTTATAATTCGCCATAGGAACTATAGAAACTTTTTCATCACAGAACAATTTGTTGGGTTTATCCAAATAATTGGATCATCCTTGTAAATTCATAATAATAGATATAGATGCTTTCTCCAGTCTTACCTTACCGGATAGATATCACACAAGTACCAATTTAGGCATGTGATACAATGTCTAATAAGGGTATAACAGTAAATAGATGGGCCTCTAACTTAATTATGTTAGTACTATAACACTCTTCATTAACCATTTGGCCAGCATTATGTCACGTGTTGTTGGTACTGGCTTGATCTCCCTCCAACCAAACTGGAGATGATTTTAAATGGCACTAATGTCGGGTGAATATTTGTTTATTTATACCTTTTAAAATCCCATGTACTAACCAAGACAAAACCTTTTCCTTATTGTCCTCAAATAAAAAACACGATAATGGCTTTCCTCCATGGACTTTCACTTGAATAGGTATTTTTCAGATAGAAGCATCGTAATGATTTCGTAGCCAATAAAATGATTCTTAATTTTGCTTTCTAAATCAGATGAGTGTCCAGCTCACCTCATGCTGTCATGCATGAGACTTGGATTGGGCTTAGGCTTGTTTCAACTCAGGCACAGCTCGGCTCATCACACTTAAACTCGGGCTGTACGTCCGGCTTGGATAGGTTCAATAATCGTAAATCTATGTAGCTCTTGATTCGAAACATATTGACTATATTAAAACAGAAGAATACCTAATTAACACGAGGTGCTTGGTTAACGTGATTTCCTTTTAGTTTAAATAAATAAATATATTTTTTGCATTATTTAAATGAACACATATATTGATGGACTACAACTTATCTCTCCATCTCAGCTTATAAATCAGACCAACTCTTGGGAAAGACAAAAGCAATACTTTAGTTAGATCAATCCGAGAAAGACTTCAAAAATATGAGAATGATTTGTCTGTGTTGACACAGGCCTATGTAGGCGTGCCATTGATTGACACATGATGTGTTTTTGAATTTGGTCTCCTCTTTTTATACCTGAACACTTTTTTGAACCCCAAACACACCATGTGTCAGCTTATAATTCACCGTAAATACTACAGCCATTTTGTCATCACAGAAGATTTTCTTCCTTAGAAATAATAAACTCAAAAGACACTAGTCCCTCGAATTGCTAGTATTGGTTTCGTTTTCGTTCCCATGTTCAAGAAGTTCAGAGTTCATGGGAGTTGATGAGATTCCATCAAAGCTGGCAAAGAGAGTGAAAGCTTGATGTGATTTTTACAAGTCTTTGCTTCTATTTCAAAGGCTGTCTGTTTAGTGGCAAAGGTGTGGGGAAGGGTGGAAATATGTACGGTTGTCCCACATTTTCCCCACAAATTGGTTTGACTGGCTCATGGGAAAAGGTAGAAAAACTATTAAACAAAATTGTCTTGGGAAATACAGTTTTTTCTACACTTTGCTTAAATTTTGCTTAACACCTTATAAATTATTTTACTGTTTATTCCTACTAAATACAAGGGAAAGTGTGGGAAAGAAAGTGACAAAAATCGATGACATTTTCATACTTTACTTTGCCACAGCTTCCCATGGTGGTATTCCCATGATTTCCTCATAACCTGTGTGGTGGCATGGTATATGAAGACATAGACATGGCTCCATTACTAAGAAGCTGTGCATGTTGAAGGACATTTTTTTTTTTTTTTTAAAGTTTTCTAGTATGGCTCCATAGGCCTACATCATGACAACCGCATGAAGTGGATCCATCTGAACCGGTGAGAAACCCGAGCAGGCAACACCAATGTGTACTGCTCACCCCTTACCACCCCCTCTAGGGATTTGATTATGGGTCTTCCCTATGGAAGAAAGATGCCACAGCCACCCGAGCTTGGGGGCATCAGCTTGAAGGACGTTTGGGCATGTGTTATGTAATAAAGGTGGAGGGAAAATAACCGGGTTAGGAATTCAATCGGCAATAAGCTTGCCCTTGATTCAAAGAAAACAACACAAAGTCATCTTAGATTAAAATCAGAAAATTAATAATATAAGTTAAAAAAAAATAATATTATAACTTGGTATTAAGGTTTATTATATTAAATTGTATAATTATACAACATATGGTGCAATATCTAAACAAGAAAAATCCGAACTCACTCTATCTTGGTTCAAGCTCATTTAGGTAAACGAGCTTGATTTGTGGCTCAAGGCCAGTTCGCGAAATTGACAGTTAAGCTCAAGCTCAGATCATGGCAAATTGAACCCTTAAGCATGTTAAAAAATTGTTCTCTCTCTCTCGCGCGCGCACACTTATGACTCATAACAAAGAAAAACTGGATAGCTTAGATGCTATTCTTTGCTTCTCGGAATTGTAAATACCACGCACCTTAAATCAGTAACTTTGATTTAGGATAAAAAGGCTTCTAACAAATTTGATAATGCCATCCTTGTTTGCTGAGATTATGTGTTAAGATCAAAGTAAGGTATGCAGGGTGGCTGAATTTTTAAATAGCAGCATGGATGCATTACCCATAATTCTTTATTGCAAGTGTACGTGATGCAAATGCTTTTGAATAAGAAGACGAGCACGTGGGGACTTTCAAGGATTTACCGTTTCTCATTTTTATTTTATAGAGAAAATGTAAATTGAGTAACCATGTTACGTACATCTTGACTGCCTTCCACAATTATATCGGTTTTTTACATTTTCCTTTTTATTTTTTGAAATTTACATGAATTATAAAAATAAAATGTGTCATGTTATAAGGTTGTAAATAGGGGCGGAGCCAAATAGCTAGGGCCAAGGGGGGCAACTGTCCCCCCTCAAATTCCAAGAAATGACAAAGCATATATGTAGTGTTTATGGTGAATTTTACGCTGACACATGTTGTGTTTGGGGTTCAAAAAAGTGTTGAAGTGTAAGAAAAAGACACCAAATACAAAAACACATCATGTGTCAATCAATGGCACACCTAGATAGGCCTGTGTCAACATAGAAAAAGCACTTGATAGGCTGGATAGTAACAAGTTTGACCACTCTGAAAGTGAATAGGATTGTATCCGCTTCCCCCCTTGTCCGCTAACCTCCACTGGAGTTCAAATCATCTCCAGTCTGAATGGACATGTACCACTCCAGTCTCTTCTCACAATGTGACACAATGTTTGACA
>JAOXJP010062719.1:0-15599 GCA_025762735.1 Platanus orientalis | reverse complement strand
ACAATATATATATATATATATATATATATATATATATATATATATATATATATATATATCATCGTATGAGACATTCAACACTCCTACGATTTCTCTCTCAATCTTCTCCTTCTTCTTTCTTCCTCTCTTCTTTAGTTCACTGTTATAGGGTTAGCTGCAGATTTCAACTTGGTATCAGAGCAAGGAACATGATTGGGATCTAATTGCGAGCAAATAACAGTGCTGACTGCTGATGTCAGCAAGGCCGTATAGAATTAAGAGTGTAGCGACACTAGGGTTTGGTGCGGAATGTCCTTTTGGTAATTGTGGTGATTTTCTGGATTTTTTGAGGCTGGGAAATGTGTTTTTCAAAACCCCCAAATCTGATGAAATTGGTGCATCGGATTATATAGGGTGTTTTTGCTGCAATTACTTCGAAGTGGATGGGTCATTTTTTGTTAAGGAGTGTTCTAGATTTGGTTTCACTCAATTCAGTTGAGATTGAGTGATTAGTGATTGATTTCTCCCTGCTACCCTAACACCAGATGATGTTTTGACTAGTTTTTATAAACATTATTATTCAATTTTTTTTTTCATTGAATATTATAGACTTGGGTGGTGCATCTGTTGATACTTCTTCATGATTCTTTTATGTCTTTGGGGTTCAATTGTGATCTAGTCACCCAATGAGTTCGACAATGCTTCTATATGACTGTGAGTGGATGAGTCAACTGTGGTATCAACTTCTTTTTATGTGGGGATTTGTGAAAGGTTCTGTTTTTATGGGAATAACAATGATTGTTTGAAGGCGTTAACAATGTTTATTAAGTGTTGGACTGTTTGGAGTGGTTGTGGCTGTGTAGCCGTGTCTATCGGCTGTTAAAGTAGAAGTTTTTGAGAAGAAGAAGAAGAAGATACACATGTTTTGGGGAAAATAACCATATGATCATTCTTATATGGTAGGGATTTTATTTATACTAAAATAATATTGATCCATGATACGGGCCTATTGAAATCAACCCTGGTTTTCGTCTCTATCTGTAGCTTCTTCGGTTAGTGTTCGATCCTTACCTTGCTCTGATACCAAATAAAAGTTTTTTAGAAGAAATAGAAGCGAGAGGGAAAGATAAGAAGATATGCAGGTTTGGGAAAAATACCCGTATGATCATTCTCATACAGTAGGGCTTTTATTTATACTAAAATAATTATTGATACATGGTACATATGGTGTATAGTACTTGTATGAGTACACAATACATGTATGACATGAATACCCCAACATAATACCCAAATACCTATCAGCCCAATGTACACAAATAATACTAAATAACTCCCTGACACTTTACCCCACAACTTCAATAGTTAAGCCCAGATAAAAATCAATTGTTAAGACTTGTGTTAATTTGTTATGCAGTGTTCTTAGATTGTGGTTGTTGATTTTTTTTGTTATAAGTCATGTCAGAAGTGAGTTAGAACTTCGTTAATAACTCTAAAGAGTCGAGTAAAGGTGATGGGGACAACTTTCAAGTTTCTAGAGATCCTTCCTAACTACACAACAACAAACAACAACAACAAACAGCCTTATCCCAACTATTTGGGGTCGGCTACATGAATCCTGTTCCGCCATTCCGCTCTGTTTAAAGCCCCCAGTACATAATTAAAGAAAAAGGAAAAAAATAATAATTGGAGCTGAACCTGATCAGTCATTTTCATCAAATGGCCATATCTCAGTGATTTAATATTGTCAGACTCCTTCCCATTCTGTAACCCAAGAATTTTCTTGTTGTCCTGGATTTTGGTGGTTTCCATTATCTGTTCATGGTTTGCTTCCCTCATATTGACCAACTTACCTCTTAATCGGGACACAATGTAGACGTTTCAGCAAGCAACAGAGATCTCGGCCATTCTATAAAAACATTTATTTGACAAATAGAGTTGAATTATGCAGAGGTGAACCACTTACTGCAATAGCCATAGCCAAATATCCGTTTGCCAGGATCAATGTACATTTGTCATACTTCTCCTACCCTCGTTTGCATCCTCAAGCTTCATAATCCCACTAATCCTCTATCTCTTTGGTCCATCAGGTTTCTTTATATTGGAGTTTGAGTCTAACTTAGACATCCATGTAGGTATCCTATTGCACTTATAACTCCTCCAAGACTTATCAAATGGGTTGTAGATGAGTTCTAGTAGGAGTTAGAGATCTAAGTGGACCAAAACTCTTCCCACAGAGCCTCTACGAATAGGAGTCCATGCCAAAAACGAGATTGATACTTTTGGTAAACTTGTGTGGGACTTTCATCTTCTCTCTTGTTCTCTGCTCTCTCTTTTTTTGTAAGGGTTTATGGTGTGGAAATCCTGCATCACTTCTGTAGTGTTGTTGCTACGGAGGGCATTGGTGTTCTGCTCAAACAAATTAATTTTATTTGTTTCCGACATGGGTACAAGCGTGGTTCAATCTACTTCCACTACGGGATTGTCTCCAAGGTGTGCACAATCCTTCCATCTCCTTTGTGCATATTTCCAATATTGGTATCAGAGCCACGACACGTGCACCTTGTTATTTCCAGTATCTCTCCGGGAAATTGTAAGAACCCTTGGACCTGCAGCTCACTTGGAGGGCTTACTTTGTCCATCATGTTCTTGAACCACCTCAATCAAGTGTGTTCATATTGAGGGACCTCTTCGTAACAAGGTTTTCTCACTTATTAAACACGATTTAATAAGGGGAGACTGCCAAAACTTTAGTAAAATTTTGGGCAGATCTCATGGATTGTAGAACTTAATATAATAATAATCATTAAAAAAATTGGAATTTTTCTGGCTGGATTTCTGGCATTTTGCCGACCGAACGGTCAATTTGCTAGAGCCTGGGTTTGTTGCATTGGTATAGTCGGTGACGCGGTTGAAGACAAGCTCTTACGTTTCTTGGGCAAAAGATAAGAATAGACAAAGATAAAGAAAGGTAATCATTATCTTATATTTATTTATTTATTTAAATAAAGGGTTCGGTTTACAATCATCATGTTTTTGCTTATATCCATTAAAATAATGAAAGATGGAAAACAAAATGGGTGGGGCGATTGGGTCGCGCGACTAAGTGCACAACTAAGTTCAGTCACAGATGTGGTTGCTGTGTAGCCGTTCAGGTAGGCAGGATTGAAGAGATTGACAGTTTTAGATTATGCGATGAGACATGTATTTTAGTTTAAAACTTTATTTTATTTCAGTTTAATTAAAATGATGTAAGAAGTTAGTGGATTTCAGTTCAAACTTGATACATGATTTTTAGATGATGATTCAAGTTTATGTCAAACTATTAGTTTATTTGAATGGGAATACCAAGACATGTTTATGGATTATTTTAAGGTTTATGGAATATGAAAATTTTATTACAAGTTGGTTTATGAGATATAGATGGTTATGATTTATGATATGAAATTCCTCTGCATATGAATGAAAAGAATGAGCGAAAAAATTATATGAATAAATGAATGTTTAATGTCATATGCTGAAATTCATGACCCTATTGGTACGGGTTTCGGTACGCGACAACCAATGACCTCGATACAAGGACAGCTTATTGAGGACAAAAAATCTGAGAAATGACAACTGACGGTTATGGATTTGGTTGTCTGGGGAAGTCCCAGGAGTTCATTGAGGGTCATCTACAATCAAAATTGTCTTGATATTTTGGGAGAAGTGAAATATTAGCGGCTGCCGAGTCTGCCGATGGCCCTAGTCAAGAGACAAATTTTTGAAGATGGTCAACATTGGTGGGTGTAGGAACTAACCTAGTGTCTTTTTGTAGGTGCTAGGAAAAGCTCTGGGTGTTTACCGAGCTTAACAAAGGTCTAACATTGATGAGGTATATAAAAAAATGAGTTTTTGAGAGTATGAGGGTAAAACTATAATTTCTCAATTTGAGATGCTTCACTATGAGAAGGTGATTAATAGTCTAAAGTTTGGATCCTCATAGTCCTACTCGTGTTTCTCGAAAAATCAGGGTTTAACTGAAAGAAAGGTACTTGACTAGCCTTAGGTAAGGTTTCTACCCATGACTTGAGGTTGGTATTGATTTCCATGACCAGAGTATCCATGGGAGGCCACACAGGGGATGTTTAACCACTTAGAGTTTAGGTATGGTTTTGGTGATCAGCGTTCAGGGGATGCCATGGTTTGGCCAAACTTTCCTAAATCAGGGTAGCCTAGAGTCTAATCCTATATATAACCTTGATGAACTTGCTTAACTCCATTAATTAACCCAAGTCAAAATTTAGGTCCTAACGATGCCAAAACAAAATTCCTCAACCGTCCCCTTGAACCTTGAACTATATTTTCTCCCACCTTGATTTTCCGGTATTTTGTTGTGTATCATCCTTTTCTCTCCTAAACCCTTTTTCTCCAAACTTGCTTAGTTTGTTTTACCTTTTTTTTTAGGACATTGAGCATCCGAGTGACCAAAGCTATTGCATCCATCACATCTTTGAGGTTTCAGGTCATATTTGACAAGCTGCACAAATTTCCTACCAACTTCTGTACCAACCACTAAGTGATTTCTTAATGGTGCATGTGCATTCACCTCAATACACATACTAACATAAGATAATCTCTCCTTGCACATAGTGAATTTGTCTGTAAATAAAGGTTTCGCAATAGCACCCTCAATTCTACTTAGCGTTCCGTAAACCAATATTAGAATGAGAGATTCAGAAAAGACACCCAAAGTGAAACCTGTTGAGGGCTAGCTCTTGCCAGTTCCATGTCAAGAGTCCATGGCCTTAAGATAATAGGTTCGCATACAAATTGTCACAGACCTCCCTCCAGAATCCTTTGTTTATCCTCATTATAGCTGAACTTGAAAACAAAAATCCCATTATCTATAAGATTCACATCCACACTCCTCCCCTTAAGTTTCCAAACTTTTTAACATTATCACAAGAAACTAGGACGTCTCCAAAGAAAATTCCCTACAAGGGTCGCCATTGCTCTACTTCCTTCTCCACTATATTTTTAGGGCACACCACAACAACATCATCCTCAATCAATGATTTAACATAATGAAGACTTTTTTTCCACGTATTTTTCTTCAAACTCCCAACACCATAATCACCCATCAAACCACTAGCCAAAGATCGACAGTTATTATCATCGTTATTCTCCTTTTCTTGAGCCACAACAATCTCTGTTAAAACATCATTTAGTATCAAATCTCCATTATTCACATCAATAGAGATCATGGATGCATCACCCATGGCTGGTGTTACACTGTCAAAAACATAAGTATCCTTCGCCAGCTGAGTAGTAGCCTGGTTATCGCACCCCTCATTCTTGACAGCATCATCAACTTCATAAGTAAATGCTACCGGCATTAGCCAATCAAGATCCATCCTATTCTTTAATAAAGCCACCAAATTTGATCTACCCATGGTCGTATACCTATAAGAATCCATAGATCGTAGAAGCTGAAGCAGGCAATCCACCCAATCCTGCCCAATCTCCGACTAGCTACATCCTTCTACTCCACTAAGTCGTTAGTTATCAAAAGAGAAAGCACCAACACAATCACCAACATGTTTAGTGCCAACACAATCAAAACCAAAATGATCACCAACATGATCCTGTCCTATCTCTAACTGGCAAGGTCCATCTACTTCACTAATTCGTTGGTTCTTAAGAGAGGGAGCACCAACACGATCGCTAATACGAACAACACTAAAACAATCACCAACATGATCCTACCCTATCTCCGATTGGCAAGGTCCATTTACTCCACTGATTTGTTGGTTCTTAAGAGAGGGAGCACCAACACGATCACCAATACGAACAACACTAAAACAATCACCAACACAATCAAAGCCTCCATAACAAACCAAACTTTCTTCAAGATCTTAGAAACCTCTTCATGCACGTAATGTCCCACCTCACGACCCACCTCCAAACGAACACGTGGGCTAGATCCATCCTTCCTCCGTTTAGTAACCTCATCCCCCTCACCACCATGTATGTTTATCAGTTCAGTGGACGGCACCAACCTCTCCTTCCCACGATCATCCACCATAGTCCGTCTATCAGCCACTGACAGATCACTGGTGGTGTTCATGTTCAAACTAATCGCAAGAAATCCATTATGATTTTTTATTACTAATCATGTTGATTTTATGTATGTTTTCTTTGGAATAATTATAAATATATTTTGCATGGATTCCTACATGAATTTAGAAGTATTTGGATTATCATGCTTCATTCTTATTTGTACATGTTTTAAATTCCATAGTTCAATATATGCTTTAGGTTTGGCCAAGCACCTCTCGTTGCACTTTTTGTTTTAATTTCAAACATGCGGTTGGATATGTGAATACATTTTGTATAGCATCCTTTTGTAGCAATAGTAGTACATGAGTACACTTTTGTAAAGTTTTCATCGGACAAACGAATATATGAGGATTTATGGCATCGGAGACCCATTCATTGGCTTAGCTGTTGTGGCCCCGGAGACCGATTCATGGGTTGGTCTTTATGACCCTCAAGTATCTAATCACCGGGTTACATTAATAGGTGAGGATGGCCTTCGGGGCCTGGAGACCCCTTGTGGGTTAGTCCATGAGACCCTAGGAGATCCTACATGGGTTTGCCAGACATGGCCCTGGAAACCTATTTGTGGGTTAGCCTTTTAGCTCAGAGACCCATTCGTGGGTTGGTCTTTATGATCTTGGAGACCCCTTAGATGGGTTGGTCATTCGTGGCAAGAGGCCTATTCATGGGTTATGTGTACATTATTCGAATTTATCGGAGACCCTTTACTTGGGTTATATGTTTTGGATTTGTTGGAGATCCTATATGGGTTACATGTATTCTGTTTTGGATTTGTCAAAGACCCTCTTAGGGTTATATGCATTTCGGTTTTGGTTGATGGAGACCCTATAGGTTGGCACATGCATAGTTTTGGTTTCATTGAAATCCCTACGGATACTATAAGTATAAGTTACTTTGAATCATAGTAAGGATATATATATAAAACTCTCTTTTATAGCACTTTCACATGCATTTGAAATCCTTACTTTGTTTTTATTCTTTATAAACTATTATCACGTTTGTCTTAACCTCTTTTTGTTGTGTATTTTGTATGCTCCATAACGAGCCCGTCTAGGTTACCCAAATTGACACCATTTTTCCAGATTGAGGTTCGTGGTGCATCATGTGAACTGTGTCTCGGATGGTTGGAGGAGGACTTGGGAGATCGAGCTCCTTGGTTTATATGTTTCAATTTTTGGGCATGTTGGTTATTAGTCTTTGTATTTTTTAATTAAAAATCTTTTTATTTCATTTTAACGATGTATGGACTTATGATGGATTGATGTTGTACCCTTTTGGGTGAGGATTATTACTTTGACGGATGGCTCATTTGAGAGCCCTTACTTTGATTTGGAGACTTATGAGACCATTTGCTAGATTGGATGGTAAATGTGATTAGTTCTGTTGCACTTTGTTTAAGGTTGATAGATATATATATTCTGCTGCCATAGAACATGATAATGGTAAAGGAATGTTATTCTATTGCAGCACGTGAATGTAAATGGATGTGAATGATAGGTGTATTACTATTTCGCTGAGATATGTCATTCAATCACAAGAATTAAAGGCTATAAAAGCAATTGAAACAAATTTGTATATGATAAGGACTTGGATGGTCATGCACTGAAAATGAGATCTCCCCATTACGATTTTTGGGTTTGGGGTGTGTCATCTAGTGTCCAACCCGGATTCGGGTCACAAGTATGGGCCTCGTATCTGGGTTGTGACAAGCCTGAGCGTAGCAAAAGCCCAACTTGAGTTACTCCAAACAAAAGCCCAATATATATATAAATATATATATATATATATATATATATATATAACACTAAGTATCTTTAAATCATTAATTTTTTTTTTAGAGAAGTTGGACATCTATTTCTAACATGCCAAATACCTTTCAATTGTCTCCCCATGCAACTAACTTAATCATAAAAGATCAACTATGGATACCTCCAACTCAGTCCAAAAAAATTGTGAATGGAATCGTTCTTCTATCTCCTGCCATAAATGTACAGATTTAGTAGGTAGATTTATGTACCAAGCAAAGGTAGTTTCTGTCAATGAATTCCCAAATAACTTGAGTTTTAGATAGTCGTTAAATGATGCTTCTCCATATTGCATAGTGAAACGGCCTATATGTTCCACCATAGACTAATCTTTTTCTCTTGAGAACAGAGAGAATTCTAGGAATCTATAACCCTGTGGCATTTCATATAACTAGTCTGTCCATTTAGGATAAGGTTTCTGGTACATCGGTCTATGAATCATGTGCAATGAGGATTTTGGCTAACTACTCCAATCAAAATATTAATCACTTTTGCTCAATCCACCGACTAAGCATGTATGTCCAGTGAATTATATCCATAGGCTAGTGGAGGATAATATCCATAGGCCTATATTGGTTTTTCCCCTAGTGGAGGATTCTATTAATGACCCTCGAATCTATCATTTGGTGGGGGAGTTGGTGACTACCCGCTGAATCTCTCATCTGTTTGAACGTTTGGCAGTTGCCCCCCATACGGTCTCTTTCATTTCCACGGTTCCTATTTTATGGTAGAATTCGGTTGTGAGGGACAAATGGCCTTGTATTTCAGTCCTTATGACCGTTATTTTGGCTGTAAATTCGATCATTTCTTTTGTTCGCAGTATTATCATTGTCGTCTTTAAACATATCATTTCTTCTAAAAAAATGGTTGCCTTTTACCAATCTCTCTCTCATGTGAAAGAGGAGATTGTGGCATGCTAACATTATTACACTAAAAAAGTGCATCAATTCTATTAAATATATCGTCCTACATTTGATCTATAAGATTGTTAAGGCTGTTGATGGAATCTGCTAGAGAATCCATCATAACTTGGTGAGAAAAAGGTTCTTCTTGTGGAACTTCCCTAGGTTCTTGGTACTGTTCCTGACGAAATTCTTGGTTATCTTTGTTATTATTTCTACCATAAGCATTATTCTGGTTTTGGTTCTAATCTTCACTCCACCTATAAGCCACTCTAGCAATCCCACCGAGCGTGCTAAAAAATAGGTGTTGACCAACAACTTTGAGTGTGCTAGTGCCACATGGGCAAAGTTCTAGTCCCTTCTCCTGCCTGCCCACAATTACTATAAGGTAATTAGATAAGGTCAACCATAACTAGGAGACTAAAAGAGAGTGAAGGAGGTTAGCTATATGCCCGCAATTACTAGCGCTCATCTTCCTCTCTTTAGTGAGCCCCCAGCATGTTTAGCAAGCTTCAGAACTTTTACCTCATTAGCAATGGCTATTTATTTGTTTGCCATTAGATTATCATCGTAGCAACGTAATACGAATGACCAAGAAGAAGATAACAAAAGAAATAAGCAAACTCCCACATCTAGGGGAAACCTTCTCAAAGCTTTCAATACTCAAATTCTCGATGCCTTCACATCCTCACATGATAGCTTTATATAGCTTACAAGACAATCCACACTCATAAATTCGATAACCTATGCAAGGTAATATCCCATTGACTAAGCAATAATAATTGCCTTATTGACTCCTCCATTACCTACACTGGGCAATGGATTAATACCTTATTGTCATCTACTAAATTAAGCAAATACCTATACAATATTGGCATGAACATCTAGCATGGTTCTTACACATAAATCAGTTACCTTCCTTCTCTGAAGATCAGCAACATCACCAAAGATTTCCTTGAGCGAACCAATCCTTCTCACTTCAGATGATCCTTGACCTCAAGGCTTGAAATTAGGATTTTTTTTTTTTTTTTTGAAATTCACCAAGTCTCCCAAGTTGCATCTTATAGATATGAATTGGACCAATGAACCAACACTTGTGTTACCGCTCGGTTCTTTTTGTTAACTATTCTTCGGTTCAATATAGCTATTGGTCCAAGCTTAAACCTCCCATCTTCATCAGTTGGTAGTAGTGTAACTTGTAAAACAATATTTTCACCCACCTTCTTCAAGAAATATATGTGAAATGCCAGGTAAATGTGTGAACTTTCCAGAAGTTGTAACTTGTAACTTATATTCCACCTTCCCGATCCACTATATGATCTGAAATGGCCCAAAAAACTGCAGTGATAACTTCCCGATTGCTTCTAAAGGCAACCAAACTTTGTCTAAATGGTTGTAGGCGTAAGTATACTAGGTGTTCTTTGGATTCACGATCAGTCCTCTTGACATCAATAATGTGCTTCATTCGGTGTTGTGCTTGGTGTAGATTTCCTTTTAATAGTCGTATCATTGCATCACGATTCTTCAAACTTTGATCAACAACCGCCACATTAGATTCTCCCACCCCACATGAAGTGTAAGTTAGAGTGGGCACACCATATACTTCCTCAGTGTGATTTTGGTAGAAGAATGGAAATAATTGTTGAAACTTTACTCGGCTAAACGGATCCACTTAACCCATTCCCTGGGTCAATCACCTGTTATACAATGAAAATATTGCGCTAAACAACGGTTCACCGCCTCAATTTTATCATCTGTTGATGGGTGATAAGCCAAACTCATATGAAACTTGTACCTTGTCAAAATTTACTTGTAAAGATTGGATCACAATCACCTATAATAATATTGGGCAGACCGTGTAGCTTGAACACATGGTCCATGAAGCTTTCTGCAACGTCTATGACAGTGTAAGGGTGTCTCAATGCCATAAAATGAGCATATTTAGTGAGGCAGTCCACCACTACAAAAACAACTTTCTTGCCATTGGATCGAGGCAAACCCTCTTCACAAAAACCAATGGAAATATCACTCCAAGGTTGAACTGGAATCGGGAGGGGTTGGAAATCCGAGCTAGCTAAATTTTTTGTTTTATTCCATTGACAAATATTGTATTCAACCACGTACATGCATACATCTTTACACACCCCTTTCCAATAGAAATTTTGTTTGAATGGACCCTACTTAGGTTATCATGGGCTTCATAGAGGGCATCGGCCTTCGAGCTTGAGTTTTTTGTAAGCCATAAACGGCCTTTGAACCACAATTTTCCATGCTTCCAAATAAACTCCGAGTGACTTATTGGTTCGGTTTGCAGCTTTTGTATCAATTGTTGTATCATTAGATCCATGGTCCACTCCATTTGTAACTTGTCGAGATAATGGAGATAATCCATCTGCCACTTTGATCTCTTAACCGGTTCAATATGAAATCTCAAAATTGAACCCCATGAGTTTGGTAAGCCACTTGTGTTGCATGGGTGTAGTGATCCATTGTTCCAATGAGTATTTGAGGTTGAAGTGGTCCATCTTATTTTTGAAGTGATGTCCCAATAGATAGTGTTTCCATTTAAGTACCACAAATACCACCACCACAAGCATCTCCTTTTCATATGTGGCCCAAGTTCTTTAGGGACAAGGCTTTGTTATCAAAGGTAATAGGCCTCCCATCTTGTATTAGAATTGCACCCAACCTAATTCTTGAGGCATCACATTCGACCACAAAGGCCTTGTCAAAGTTGGGCATCACAAGCACTAGAGTTGTACTCATGGCAAGCTTAAGCAATTTAAAGGCTTTTTCCACTTCAAGGGTCCACTTAAAATTATTCCTTTTGAGCATAGCCGTGAGAGGTTGACCTAATCTTTCCATATTCATGAACAAAACAACATTAATAACCTATTAGACCAAAGAATCTCCTTAGGGCCTTAATGAAAGTTGGCTTAGGCCAATTTACCATGCTTGAAATCTTGGAAGGATCTACCACAACTCCTTGGGTCTGATATAAGATGACTAAGATATTCAACTCCTTGGATCCAAAAAGACACTTGGATTGCTTCACATATGAGCCCAAAGGGCATAACCAAAAACTAGTAGTCACCTTCGTGGGTTCGGAAAGCGGTCTTATGCACGTCATCATGCTCCATCAAGTACATCCAACAGCTTGTTGATGATGGGTATGAGAAACTTATCCTTTCCTAATGCAATGCAAGAATATCTTAGGTCTGATATAAGATGACCAAGATATTCAACTCCTTGGATCCAAAAAGACACTTGGATTGCTTCACATATAAGCCCAAAGGGCATAACCAAAAACTAGTAGTGGCTTTCATGGGTTCGGAAAGCGGTCATATACACGTCATCATGCTCCATCAAGTACAACCAACAGCTCGTTGATGATGGGTATGAGAAACTTATCATTTCCCAATGCAATGCAAGATAATCAAGCCACACGCGTCATCGTGGGTTCGGAAAGCGGTCTTATACACGTCATCATGCTTCATCAAGTACATCCAACAGCTCGTTGATGATGGATATGAGAAACTTATCATTTCCCAATGCAATGCAAGATAATCAAGCCACATGCGCCAAGTGTTGTCTTTCTTCTTTACCAACAAAACTAGAGAGGAAATATGGCTCACACTTGGTTGGATACTTCCTACATGTAACAATTCTTTCACAATATTTTCTATATCATTTTTTAAAATAAGGGTATCGATATAGCCGAACTTTGGTATGCGAACTGCCCGGCTTTAGTGGTATTTGGTGGACTTGTGGTATGCTTGGTGGTAAACCATGCAGCGGCAAAAACTGCATCGAATCGATTCAATAAAGCTTTTAAATCCAGTTCAAAATCTACCTTCGTGGGTTCGATGATGTTTCCATGTGTAACGGTTGTACCCAAGGGCTCCTCTTCGGCTTGGGCCTTGTGTGCACTTTGCACTATGTCTGAGTTGTACTCAGGCAGGCAATGGGTGCGTTGGGTTATGAAGATCATAAGCTCACAATGACTGTATTGAAAATAATTGGGTGACAGTTGCATGAGTCGACTGCTTCATGGTTTTGCTCATCTGATCCTCATTAATCAATTTGATGGGTCCAATTTAGGCTCCATGTAGGACATGTCGGCACCCATTTTTTGTGAATTCCATATGAAGATTCCAAAAATCCCATACTATGGGTCTAAAATTTGCAAACCATTAGACCCCCAACACCAAATTACAACCCCTAATTATTTTAATGTCATCCATCATGGAAATGGAGAAATGATTGGTTTGATAAGAATGGTAACTGCCTTACACTTGATGTATCCTCCCACCCTCATAATGTGATAAGCATTCGAAATTGCCAATGCATGAACCGATTATATCGGTTCCTCTCTTAGTGCATGTTCCTCCTTTGGTTCATCTCCTTCTACCAACTCTACAGCCTCTTCTTCATCCTTTGGCCCTTATTTCCGCCATTTCAGCTTGGGATATCCTCTTAATGGGTGACATAGTAGCTTGTGTTGTTAATCTTTTAAGTGTAGAAGATGTACTTTGCTTGAGAAGTACTCAAGCCTTACAAACCATCACCTCCATGATCTCTTCTTGTAAATGAGCTAACCCAATGGCTCAGGTTAATGTAGTAGGTTCAAACATCATAACACCATTTTGTATCTCTTCTTGTAGCCCACTTGTGAAACAACTCACAAAAAATTCTTCGGATAAACCACTTGTCCATCCCATGAGAGTCTCAAATTGATCTTAATATACTTGCACCAAACTTCCTTGCTTAAGTTTGGTGAGTTAACCTACCGCATCATCATATTTTCCCTGCCCAAACCGGATAGATATATCGTTACTGAACATCTTCCAATCCACATGAGTTTTTAAGGTTTCATAGCTTTGAAATCATTCGAGTGGTTTACCTTTCAAGTTGAAGGAAGCAGTGTAAACCATGTCTTCCTCTACAATGTTGTTAAGTTAAAGAATCGATTGCATCGATAAATCTAGACCTTCGGATTGTTGTCATTGAAATGAGGAAAATCAAGCTTTATATATTTAGTATGGACAAAATCTCTACCTGAGTGGTGTCTCGGTCCGATATGGCTTAAGGCATCACCACATTCTCCAGCGAGAGAGCTGGTCATATTTGAGGTTCATCGCCACTACAAGTTGTGATAATTCCTTTAGAGTCGCAACTTGCATGTCTGAGATTTCCTTAAAATGTTTGACCATCTCTTCAATGCGCTTAGCTACTTGTGTTTTAGTTCATTCCACCATGATCATTTTGTTAATAGGCCAATTGCACCGCTCTATACCAATTAACCAAGAATATAACTAAAAAAAAAAGAGCAAACTCCCACATCTAGGGGAAAACCTTCTCAAAGCTTTCACTATTCAAATATTCGATGCCTTCACCCTCCTCACACGATCGACAACCTATGTAAGCTAACACCCCATTGACTAAGCAATAATAATTGTCTTATTGATTCCTCAATTTAACCATATATGGCAATGGATTAATGCCTTATTATCATGTACTAAATTAAGCAAATGTTTATCCAACATTGACATGAACATCTAACACGATTCTTGTACATAATCCCTCCCTATCCAATATTGGTATGAACATATAACATGATTCTTGTACATAATCCCTATCCAATATCGGTATGAACATCTAGCACATGATTCTTGCACATAATCAGCTACCTTCCTTGTATGAAAATAAGCCACATCATCAAAGATTTCCTTAAGCATATCACAACGCTATTAGCAGCACATCATCGTTAAGTGAATATGATTGGAGTTTACCTTCTAGTTGATTGGAAGAAGAATTGATATTACATGTAGAAAATCATTATTTTAGCCTCCTCTTCATTGTCTTCATCACTATCAAACTAACTTGGTCCTTCAATACTAAGTAAACAAAGACAAACATTATGAATTTTAAAAAAAGTACTTTGGTAAAGGAGGAATTAATATCAGCAATATATTAATTATATCTTCAATAAGAATTCAAATAAGCATACCTTTTTTAAGGAATCTTTCCTTGTTCCTGCCTTGCCTTTGTGTTTCACTACGTCACAAACATTCTCTACAGTATAAATCAAACTGATATGAAGAAGAAGAAAAGACTGATCAAAGCAATATATACACACACATACACACACACACACAATATATATATATATATATATATATAGCAACACTCTCCAAATTGGTAGATGTCTTTATATTGTTCTCTGGTAGATTTCTTGGCGTTGGTCTGGAAAACCTTCATATTATCTTCACTCATAACCATGCTTTTCAACAGTCCTTGCCTCAACCTGGGCATCATTATTCTTTTGCTCCAGAATTAATGAAGAAAAAAAATCAGAGAAAGCAACTTTCAACACCAAAAAAATTTGTACTTCAGAAATCATACAACAAGTTCCTTCTCAAGATCTCTCACCCACTAAGACTGAAGTAGCCTTCCTCAATTCATAGACTTCATTATTGAGTTGATCCTTCACAGCTATGAGCTCCTAAACCTTGTCCAGTGTAGGGTCCCAATTGCATTAGCTCCTTTGCTACTATCTCACAGTTTTCTTCCTTATATTCTGCATCTTCAGTCTTTCTCGTAGTCTTGGTTCTTTTCAACAATGGAGTGAAACCTTACTGCTGCAGCTCAAGAAAAGGATCAGCTCTCTTACTGTTTCTCACAATGATATCCAACCAAGGTTCAAAATATCATCATCGCAACTCGTATCGTGGACCTGAGATACAGGTACGTCTCGCGTATCGCAGCTTATCGCGTAGATATGGCGTCCGAAACCGAGAGACGGGTGAGATAC
>JAOXJP010062708.1:0-15600 GCA_025762735.1 Platanus orientalis | reverse complement strand
AGCTTAGAGTCTCACTCTAGTGATTGAGATTACATTACTCCATTATATAGAAGCTCTACAAGAAACAGCCCTATAAGTGATGTGTCCAGCATCACCTATAGCTATAAAGTTTCAAGTCTACAAGAATTGATTATCACATGTGTCTGACATCCTACTATGTTACCTGAGGGCCACCTATCTCATCTCATGAGATCAAATAATTACCCATATTAAAAAACAAATACATGTGATGATGGATTAAAAAGTTATTATTAGATAAATAAATAATTGTAAATGTATATATTGTAAATTCCATTAATAAGAAAATATATAGTTGATAGACTAGGCTATAACTTGTTGTAGCTAGAGTCTAGGAGGTTCTTATGTCCACAATATGTAAAGATTACACTCTTGAAGACCAAGAAGGCTCCAAAGAAGTATGCCAGAATCATGCTAGGACTACTACATTATGCTCGTATCATTTATATCATTCGTGTCTGCAAAGGTAAGTGAGGGTAAGAAATACATATAAAGACCCTCTCGACCCATAGTACCACCTTCTCAGCGTTAGAGATGGCTTTAGAGCCTATCTATAAAAATCTTAGGAAAGTGGAGCACTTCAGGGAATTTGGAGAACTCTAAGGTATTGGGACCCTACAAATGGGTTGGAGAGCTCCAAACTCAATGAGTAGAAATTTGTATGTTTAGAGCGCTCCAAACCTGCGGTGAAACACTCCATTAAATTGTTGGATTTTCAGTCTGAAAGATTTTTCTCCTAGTGGAGAGCTCCATCATAAGTGAAGTGCTTCAAACAGGTGGAACAATTTAAAATTAAATTTTACATTCTGGATTTGTTGCCCATTTTGGATGATTCTCATCAATGGTTGTGGTTAGCTATGACCAGTATAATAAGAATTTTTGCTCTTCCAAACCTAAGGGTTTAAGGGCATTTACAAAAGAGATTTTGGGTAAGGAAGAGAACTCTACAAGCTCCACTCTCTATATGCTTTCACCAAGCTTACTACGAAGAAAAAGATAGACATTTCTCTCTCTTGAGGCCACAAAGGAGTTCTTTTTTGCAAGAGAAGGGAGGAGGAAGGTTGAGGATGGTGCATCTTCACCTTCTAGTTTATAAACTCCCAACCTTAGGGTTAAGGTAAAACTTTTACTTCACACCTTGGAGTTTGATTACATAGTAGTTTATTTTATGGTTGTATTGCATATTTTGACCACTACTACTTGTGAATCCTTGGAGATTACATCTCTATGAGATATTTCCCCTTTTGAGCTTCACTTACATTTGTGTACATAGAGGCTTACAATTATGTGACTACTTATTTACTTGCCTTCTCTACAGGCACTCACACATTCCCTTTTATGGAAGTAGAGACTAACCTACCGGTATATTTTGCTATTAAGAGCCATTGTCTACATCGGGACTTAGTTTCCCTTAGTGATTATACTTTGATATTTGGCGATTGATAGCAACATCATATATTGGGATATTGTTCCAATTGATTGTACCAAGTATACCATATCCAGTTATTGAGAATCATCTTAGTTTTTAACCCTTCACTTGTCAATGGTTGGAGACACCGTTTGGCAGATTGTAAGCCCTTAGCTCAGAGACAACCAAGGCCGTGCCAACTAGAGACACCAAGCATGTTGCATAAGACCTTGTCTTGGAGACAACCAAGGCCATGCTTGCCAAAGACACCCAGCATGTTGTATAAGACCTTGGCTCGGAGACAACCAAGGCCATGCTTGCCAAAGACACCAAGTACATTAAATTAGGTTTTTCTCATCCCTTTGTAATCATTGTGATTGATTAATAAATTGAGTAGTTGAAAGTGGACGTAAGCCTTAGTTTGGCCGAACCACTATAAGTGTTTGTGTTGTGGTGTGTGATTTTTGTGTGATTATCACTTACATTTTCATACTTGCAGTCATTAACATTTGAGAACTAAACATATTAATTAAGTTGAATTAAAATTTGAAGTTCCAATATTAATCCTAGAGGGAAGGGGGGTGAATAGGATATTTTAAAATTCTTTTTAATTACCCTAAGTTCCATTGCTTGTTTTAATTAATTAAGATGTTCCCAATGATTGATTGCAATTGAAATGTGTACATGTAGATAAATGTAATACATGTGATATTGTCTCAATATGTGCAATGCTAGATAATAAGAATGAAAAATTAAAGGCAATCCACAATCACTCACAATATACACAAGATGTATAGTGGTTCAGCACAACAGCCTACATCCACTCTCAAAAGCTCACCACCGAGCTGAATAATTTTATTAAGATTGACAATATTACAATCAAGGTTAAAATTAACTAAAAGCCTAATCTACTTGCCAAGCAAACTACACCTAGTGTCTTTGACGGGTGTGGTCTAAGGTCTACTTTTCTGGTGTCTTCAACAGAAGAGCTATGGGTCTACACTATCGGTGTCTCTGACGGTAGTGCTAATCCTCCTGGTGTCTCCAGTGGAAAAAGACTCAACAACTTAAATAAAGTTAAAGGCAAGTGTTTACCTCTTTAAAGATTGATGTTGCCTTATATTCAAGCTAGGGTTGCTTCTTCTCGAGCAAGATGTGACTATCATTCCCCAATGCTTCTTGGTGGCTCTTCAAGCTAGTAGAGCCAACTCTGGTGAGTTGCTCTTCCTTGAGCAAGGTGTGACACACAATCCCACACTATCTCTTTTTGGGTTTCCTCTTGGACAACCCTTTTAGCCTACCTCCAAAAGATATGCCTCAGCAAGATTGGAGAGGTGGCAATGAAATGGTCTTGGATATAGATTTTCCTATCTAAACATAGCAAGGGGTTTTCCAAAGATTGAAAGATCCAAACCTCTCAAGATCTGCCACAATGGACAAAAAATGAGCTTCCAAGTATATGAACTTTTTGGCAAGAACCATTGGATTGCTCATGGGGGTTCATCCACTTTTATATTGGATGAGAATGATGATTGTCCATTAGATTAGAACATCCCCAAATGGTCAAATGATATTGGTCATTGATTGGCAATGGATTTTTGAAGTTTAGACCGTTATATAGTGTTTTCACAACTTTAGATCAATCCTGGATCGATCCAAGTACAAAAAACACTCAAAACCTACAACCTGAGAGTTGCTGGATTGATCCTAGATCGATCCAAATAAGTTTGGATCGATCTAAATAATTTGGATTGATGTGGATTGATCCTGGATTGAGCCAAATCCCCTGTATTGCCTTCTAAAACCTTAAAAATGCTATAGTAGGCTTTTGATCAGCCATCGGTCCAGGAAAGTCCTAAGACCTTTAGAACTCCTCTTTGGACCCTTGGTCTACTTTAATTACATCACTTTACCTGATTTACCTTGTGAAAGCTTAGAGTGAGTTGTGGATCCTTCGGGATGACTCATATGATCCCGGTTTACTCTCTTGAGGTTTTCTTGGCACTTCATGATTATCTTCACGATGCTCAAACCCAAGAACCCCCTAGAATCTTACATGACTCAACTCATGTCCTAGTCTATACATTACATGTATTTTACGGTTCATAGAATTTACGACATATTACATTTACAATCTCCTCCTTTGGGAATTCCATGACAAAACTTAAAATACATGAAAAGATAGAGTACAAAATGAATATTACAATGAACTCATGAACTCTAACTTGAGCCAAATCTTTTGTAAATTTATTTTTCTCTCCCCCTTGATAGATGCTCAGGCTTTTTTATTTGGTGTTCTTCATTTGTAACATGCTTTAGCTTTAGGATCTTGAAATTTTTTTGACAAAAATATACCTTTCTCAAACCAAGATAAGTCCAGTCAAATGAACAATGATAATGAATACACAACCAAGCAAATGAATATAATGAAATACATATGCCCATGACGAGAGGTATCAAGTATGATAAATACAAGTGAATGTGAGTTGAGCATAAATAGACTTAAGGTATTTCACTTGATCATTTTATAGATTAATGTCATGTAGAGTTCCATTAATCTTTATTTTTTTACTCTCCATTACTTAGGCAATTCATTTTTACTCTCCCTTAGTATGATATACCAATTTTAGAACAAAAATTGCCTTCAATGGTTAATAATTTTCAAATTTTAACAACTTTTTACTTAGCATGTGCTTAACTCTCCTCCTTTTTGTCATGAATACCAAAGGTTTTATGATAAAGACATAAGATAGAGGGTATTATAAAAATGGAGAGATAACATATCATAAATTGTATACCATAACAAAAAGAGATGATATTTTCATTGATTTCCAAAAAGATTTACAAGAGAAATATCAAAATACCACACAATGAAAAACAAGACAAGAGGTGCTATGCATCCTCATCACTCTCCTCATCCTCACTAGCTAGAATGTCGAGAGCAACCCTAGGGGATGGTGCATGAGTGGGATCCACAATCCCCTCAATATGGATGAGCCTCTGATCCATGCTCTCCACCTTTTTTCCCAATCAATCAAAGCACATGAGAATACGTCCCAAATCTCCATGGATATCTTGGATTAGGCCCAAGAGTGCTGGAGGTAGTGCCACTGATATTGTCGAGGCTACGGTCGCTGAGGAAATGGGAGGAGCTGCGGATGAACCAATTGCGTCTATGGGTTGTGGAATTGATGGTGGAACCTTTATCGGTGTAGGAGGAGGTGGGACTAGAGTCGAGACAGGCTGAGCTGCCTCTTTAGCTGCCTGTGGTGCAGCTTGTCTATGACTTTCCATCCTTTTGATGGTATCATCATCAATAAAAAGGCCCTGGGAAAGTGTCACTACATCCCTTGGAAATGTGACCCTGCACTGCTCCATAATTTGAGTGATGAACACTCTATATGGAAGACCTCTCTTTGTCCCATCATTAATGGATGTTTATAGCATTATCTGGCACATGATTGTAGGTACATCAATCACCTTGCCCTCCATCAGACTTGCCACTAAGTGGACCATATCATCGGACATATCTGTCTTATGGGAGGTCTGAAGCAAGTTGTTGACTAGGATGATGCTGAGTACCCTGGCCAGCATGTCCCATTCTGTAGTTCACAACTTCCTGAACCATGTGTTGCCTTTTGGCTTAAAAAGCTCAGAGATGTGAGCTTTGCCTATTACTCGATTGGGAAAGACCACGACATTGGCTGAGGGGCGAGTAATCCCCAATAGCATGGAGACTCGGTCTAGGTTGTTCAACATATGAACTCTACACATCGGTCTCAAAAGAAAGTTGAGTGTAGTTGGTGTGGTGGATGTTAGAGTAGAAGATGCGGACGACAATTTGTTGTACCTTGCCCTTGATGATGGTGAGTGGCATCCACCCATCATTAGGAACAGTTGTGCCCACAATGAAATCACGTAGAGTTGTCTGCTTCACATACCATTCAACAAAAGTCCTCTTCTTTGAGTAGATGTTCAAATAGTTGTGGTAGGCAACAACATTTGGAAGGCACCAAAATTTGACTTCGTTCTAGGGCGTTTTGGTGGCATCTTTGATTGTGAAGGAGCTTTCCCTGAATCTTTTATAGACATGGTGGTGGCTTTGGGGATGCACAAATTGGAAGAACAAGAGGAGAGGAAGGAGTTAAAAATGCCTAGGAATGGAACTTGGTTCGATCTAGGATTAATCTAGGCCATTTCCTTCCCTTTTTATAGCGAGTGAATAGCGATTTCCCATGAATTTTGCTAGTTTGGATCAATTCTGGATCGATCCAAAATGGAATCTTTTAGGAAAAAACCCCATATTTTCTTTGGTTTAGCTCGGCTAGCCTCACTTACCTTAAGTATAAGTATTCTAATCAAATTAAGGGCATTTTACAAATGTGTCTTTAGATAAGGTACATTCTATCGTAGCTTAAAGACATCCAAATTTTTCGAGTCCAAAACCCCTTTTTGAAGATATTTGCCAATCGATTCTTCATCAATCCTTGCTCACGAGACATATTTTCCTCTTTTTATCAATTTACAACTACACTAGTGACAAGTATCTTAAATAATGGACCAAACTTCAGGCAGTTTGGATTGCTCTTGAGTTGTCAACTAAGGATTTAGACACCTCATAATCTGCAAGTTTCTGCATCAGCAATAGCAGTTACGTGCTTCCACCTCCTAGGGCAATGTATTCTTCCTTGACTGATAATAGAGATAGGTATTTTGCTTTTGACAGAACTCTGAAACAAGACTTTTTTTTCATAAGAAGGCCTTCACAAGTTGAGTTTTAATAGTCATGATCATTTCCTGTTCAACTGATATTTGAAACTTTGACTAAGGTTGAACATTCTTGTTCAAGGTGCAACTATCTCTTCAGAGACTATGTTTCCCTTAGATATGATGGCTATATGTCTAGCCTTGTTTCTTATCTCATTTTAGTTAGAGGGTCTCTCAGTTTGGAGCCATATATCATTTCCCTTAATTTTTTGAGTTCGTCTTACATGTCATTGATCTAGGGTAGCATATGATGTTTTGACTTGTCTTCTTGTTTTCACTCCAACCATTCTCATCACACAAATCTAGGTACTTACGGTTCTCAAGGTTCCTTCCTTGGTTGCTTTGAAAGCAATTAATGGGGAGAAACTTTCCATTTGAATTCTTTATTAGGCATTTAAGAATTCTTTGAGGGCTTTGGATTCCTCTTATGGGAATGTTACCAAAATGGAATGAGAAAGATCATCCATCACTATCTTGAAAGATTTCTAACTTCCTAGACTCTCTATTCTTGTTGGACTGGTCAATTCCATGTGAAGATGTTTCTAGAAGTCTTGATGTCCCTAAAGGGTTCCAACTTATGTCCCCCATTTGACAACCTTTGCATAGAGGATTATCAACTTAGGTCAACCTCGGCAACTCTTGGACTATTTCCTTCTTGCTTAGCCAAGATAAGTCTCAAAAGTTGAAATGACTTAACCTTTGATGCCAAAGATTAGTCACATCTTTTTGAGACATACTTCAAGTATGCAAATCATGCTTGTTGGGTTTTATGATAATGCACTTGTTGCTTGTCCTTAACCCTTTGACAATGAATTAATCACTTCTCTTGTCCTAATTTCACACATGTCCTTCACAGAGTGTACACCATAATTTTCTAACAAGGTCAACTTAGATTAATCAGACTGGCTCTTAGAGCTATATGAATGACTAAGCATTTTGGCTCATCCTTCCTATCCTATAGTTTCTTTTTTATGTTTTGTTGTTCAGCTAGTAGTTCCTTTTGTCGATAGTTTACCCATTATGTTTTTCTCTTGAAGTTTGATTTTTAGGAATTAATGTCATTTATCTTTTTTCTACAATCACTTTTGATGAGTCCTTTTAGACCTCAATAGTAGCAAAATATTGGTCATCTAGAGACATATGTTTGTGATTGTCTTATACAAGAAGTTTGGTCATAAGAGGATTAAGGGGTTTTTCTACCTTATCCTTTGGAATTTCTAGTGGTAGAGGCATTTTCTTGAAATCCTTCAGAGGAAGAACCCTTATTGGCTTGAAAGATATTCCATGCTATCTTGGCATAAGAATATGGTTGGGGTTTTGATTTTCCAAATACCTCACCTTGTTTTAAGGGTACCTTTCCTTTAAATGTATTTTCCTTCCTTTTAACCCTGTAGGACCTTTGTGATGGTCCTTGAGAAGACACTTTCTCCTTGCCATTGTGAGAGGCTTATGTAATAGCCTTTTGTGAGGGAGGAAGTGTGATTGATATTAGAATTATATCCAAGTCCTCTCATGTCCCCATGGTCTCTTCCCATAAAGAGCATCTTCTTACATTTGTCATTTTCTTGCGCTAGCATGGAAGGTAACTTCCTCTTGTCCTCCTCAAGCTCTTTGACTTGTTTGAGGTACTCTAAGCACTTCTATCAAATTCATATATCTTATTCACTTCTCTCTTAATTCTTTGAAGAAAAAAATGTGTAAGTGGACCAAGTGATTTTAACAAGCATATAGGTCCGAGATAGAAATTATCCATAATAGACATTCTAGTCATGTATTATGGATCAAGATCAATGACCATTGCATAGATATATCAATTAGATCAACTTCCATTTATTGAAGTAAAAGAATATGCATGGTGGATCATAAAGGCATAAGTGGCATAAAAGGATGTACCTATCAAGATCAATATGTCACTAGTTATCTAATGATGTGCATAAATGAACATTAGATTATTAAGAACAATTTATAGACGTGCTTCTATGAAGCATACATGCTCTTGGTGTGACTTGGACACATATGTATGTTATTCGAAAGCAAAGCCATCATGATCCATATGATAAACAATTAGGAATAATAGATCACAAATAGTCACATGCACACCACTTAGACAAATTTTCCATATACTTTTAAGATTTTGAGATATATTGGCTCAAGTAATGGATTCAAAGTTTGAGAATTTACTTAGTATGGTACCACACATGCTTGGGACAATTGACCACTTAATTTTCCTTTAGTTAATAGATTATCAACACCTTTTATGCTTCTTTGTTAAGGTGTTTTAATCAAGATTGATGCCACTTACTCGGACAGATTCCTTGAGTTTGGTTTTGTTCTTTGAGCCAAGATCATCTAATTTTCCTATTTTATGATTCTTTTAGGGTTCTTTTAATCCTATTTGTCATGCTTAGATCTGACCTGGATCTCCTAAACCCTTCTTTCCTATTACCTCTATTGGGTCATCTTCATTGTCAAGATATCATCTTGACATGCTATTAATCCAAAATAGGATGAGAGTTTGTCTTTCTCTACCCATATTTTATTGATCCATCTTTCTTAGGTCTTTATCTCTTTTGGGTGAATCATTTTCTTTTTCTTTTGAAAAAGATATTCAGGTTCTAAAAATTAATTTTTTCTTTTTAGATTCTTTGCATCATGAGTCTTTTGAGTTTGTTTTATTCCTCTAGATTCTTGGAAACTTTGGGATTGCATGTTCCTTTGCCTTTTGATGCATTCAACCCTTATATGATCATACAAACCACAATAGTGGTATTTGATAGGAGGTTTTCTAGAAATTGAGACATTACTTCTAGATGTTGAGTCATAGCCTATTAGTAGGTTAGGTACTCCTTTTTCTCCTTCTTGTAGAGTAAGAGTTTTATTCTTGACAGAAGAACATCTTCCACCATATATCATGGTTTGTAGAAAGACATTCGTCTTACTTTTACCCTTTACAAAAGAATTCTTACTTCTCTTTTTTTAAAGTAGAAGGTTGGGTATTTCTAGAGCTAGAACCCAAACTTTTTCTATTAGTACCTTCTTTGCCCTTTATCAGCATTTTCTCTAATTTTTCACTACTTTGGGCAAGGGAACTAAGATACTTTTTGTTATGCTCTTTAAGTTATTTGACTTGATTAAGTAGCTCATTGTTTCTTAAATTGAGTTTGGAGTAAGTGAGATCAAGGCTCTTCTTGTTCTCTTCTAGATATGTGATTTTTTGTTCAAGCTCTAGATTCTTGTTGGACAAGATTTCATTGTCCTCAACAAGTTTCCTTTTTTTAGTTTTCCTATTAATTTTCTCTAGTCTGATAAATTCTTTTGCATCTCTTAATCTCTTTTCTAGGAGGTTTATATTTTCTTTTAAACTTTGGTTCTCTTCTCCTAAATTGACAACCAAAGATCCAAATTCTAACTCTCTTATTCGTTTCTTGTGTTCTTCATTTTCTTGAGTTAGACTTATGGTCCTTTTCTTATATGCCATGGTGGTCTTAGCTAACTCTATACTTTCTATGTAGAGTTAGTCGAAGGCTTCTTGGATGTTCTCTTCATCCTCACCTTCTGCACTATCATTTATGGATTCACTTTCATTGTGTAAATCATTAGAATCGTTGAACACCATAAGGACTTTGGATTTTAGTGAAGTATTTTCCTTACTAGATACTGTTTCATCTTTTGATGAGCTTGGGACACTCCTATAGGTGTTCTTAAGAAACTCTCATGCTTCTTTAGTAGTTCCCAATGCACCTATTCTACATAGATCATCAGGGCTTAAGGCATGATGCAGAGCACTTAGTGCTTTGTGGTTTGCTTCATAAATCTCTATTTCTAACTCTACCCACTTAGGTGTGTGAAAGGTTTGGTGTAGCCTTCCACTACTAAGCCCCACACTTGATGGCCTAGAGATTTTAGGAAGATGGTCATACGAGCTTTTCAGTCAATGTAGTCCATCCCATAGAAGTAGGGAGGAGTAGAGATTAACCAGCCTTCATTTCTAGACATTTTATTGTTATTTAGTATGCTTCTAGAATTTAGTTAGTAGTTCTTTCTCTAGGCTCTAGGAATTTTGATCTTTCTACTCAGGTGGTTAAACCATTTTTTAGTAGCCCAGCTCTGATACCAATTGAAGTTCCAATATTAACCTAGAGGGGGGTGAATAGGATATTTTTTAAATTCTTTTGAATTAGCCAAAGTTCAATTACTTGTTTTAATTAATTAAGATGTTCCCAATGATTGATTGCAATTGAAATGTGCACATGTAGATAAATGTAATGCATGTGATATTGTATCAATAGGTGCAATGCTAGATAATAAGAATGAAAAAGTAAAGGCAATCCACAATCACTCACAATATACATATGATGTATAGTGGTTCGGCAAAACAGCCTACATCCACTCTCAAAAACTCATTATCGAACTAAATAATTTTATTAAGATTGACAATATTACAATCAAGGCTAAAATTAATCAAAATCCTAATCTACTTGACAAGCAAGCTACACCTAGTGTCTCCGACAGGTGTGATCTAAGGTCTATTCTTCCGAAGTCTTTAGCGGAAGAGCTATGGGTCTACACTACCGGTGTTTCCGGCGATAGTGTCAATCCTCTCGGTGTCTCCGGCGGGAGAAGTCTCAACTACTTAAATAAAGTTGAAGGTAAGTGTTTACCTATTTGAAGGTTGATGTTGCCTTATACTCAATTTGGGGTTGCGTCTCCTTGAGCAAGATGTGACTATCATTCCCCAATGCTTCTTCATGGCTCTTTAAGCTAGTAGGGCCAACTCCGGTGGGTTGCTCTTCCTTGAGCAAGGTGTGACACACAATCCCACACTATCTCTTCTTGGGTTTCCTTTTGGACAACCCTTTTAGCCTACCTCCAAAAGATATGCCTTAGCAAGTTTAGAGAGGTGGCAATGGAATGGTCTTGGATATAGATTTTTCTATCTAAGCATAGCAAGAGGTTCTCTAAAGATTGGAAGATCCAAACATCTCAAGATCTACCACAATGGACAAAAAATGAGCGTTAAAGTATATGAACTCTTTGGCAAGAACCATTGGATTGCTCATGAGGGTTCATCCTCTTTTATATTGGACAAAAATGATGCTTGTCCATTAAATTAGAACATCCCCAAATGGTCAAACGATATTGGCCATCGATTGGAAACAAATTTTTGAAGTTTAGACCATTATATAGGGTTTTCGCAACTTTGGATCGATCCTAGATCGATCCAAGTGCAAAAAAACTCAGAACCTACAACCCGAGAGTTGCTAGATCGATCCAAATCCCCTGTATTGCCTTCTAAAATCTTAAAAATGCTATAATAGGCTTTGGATCGCCCATCCATGGTCCGAAAAAGTCCTAAGACCTTTAGAACTCCTCTTTGGACCCTTGGTCCACCTTCATTGCATCACTTTACCTGATTTACCTTGTAAAAGCTCGGAGTGAGTTGTGGATCCTTCGGGATGACTCGTATTCCGGTTTACTCTTTTGAGGTTTTCTTGGAGCTTGATGATTATCTTCATGATGCTAGAACCCAAGAACCTCCTAGAATATAATATGACTCAAGTCATGTCCTAGTTTATACATTACATGTACTTTATAGTTCATGGAATTTCCCACATATTACATTTACAAAATTAAACAACAATAATCAACTTAATTAAAATTAAAAAGTAGTAAAGGAATTAAAATTTTAATTAAGTCCCATTAACCCACCCTCTAGGATTATGCACTTAGAATTTCAATTGGTATCAGAGAAAGGTTGCTCTTATAGGGCTTAACAACTTGAGTTAAATCCTAACCTTGAATCCTAGAAAGAATCGAAAAAAAAAGAACAGCCTTAGTAACTAGAGAATCCTTTGATGGCCTAGGAAGAGTCTAGTATATCAATGAATATACCTCCATTCTTTAATGGAAGTGATTATGGCTACTGGAAATCTCGCATGGAGATCTTCTTAAATTCCTATGACCATAGGGTTTGGGGGTCGGTTACTGATGGATATAAGGTTCTCAACAAACCCCATAGTGAGTGGACTACGGTTGAGGGAGATGCACACAAGTTCAACTATAGGGCATTGAATTCCATTGCTAGTGGACTTGCTCCTGATGAGTTTAGGTGGATATCCCACCTAAGGACAATAAAGGAGGCTTGGGACCTTCTTTCAGTCACTCACAAAGGAACCAGTGCTATGAAGGTGTCAAAACTTCAAATGTACACTTCAAAATTCGAGGCACTAAGGATAGATGAGGATGAAGAAGTCTCTTAATTCCATGCGAAGCTCTCTAATCTCATAAATTTGACGAGCTTAGGGGAGGAATTTTTAGAGATCAAGGTCATTAGAAAGGTTCTTAGGTCACTGCTTAAAAGATTTAGACCTAAAGTAACAACCATTGAAGAGAACAAGAATATAAAAATAATTAAGATAGAAGAACTAATTGGTTCTCTTTAAACCTACTAAGTCTCCATCAAGGTACCCACCAAGAAAAATGACATTTCCCTTAAGGTGAATGAACCTTCAGGATCCAATGAGAAAACCAATGAAAAATTAGCCTTCGTGGCTAATAGGTTCAAGAAGTTCTTCAAGAGAAATGCTAGAGATTCCTAGAAGAACAAGTATGTTAGGAAAGCCTATCCTAACTATAGGAAGAAAAATAATTCTTCTAAAGAGCCTCCTATTTCCTATGAATGCAAAGGGACAGGTCATATAACCAAGGATTATGGCAATAGAAAGAATAAGAAGTACAAGCCAAAGGGTAAAGCCATGATGGCTATTTTGGATGATGATTCTGAAGAGTCGGAGTAAGAAACCCAAAGTGGTGAGGAGGACACCTCACAAGAGATCAAGGCATTTATGACCTATAGATCTCCCTTGATTTCATCGAGTGATCAAGGTGACTCAAGTAGTGAAAGTGAAGGAGAAGAAGCAAATGAGAACATTCAAAGTGCATTTAATAGCCTTTACCTACAAAGTGTTGAGATGGAGAAGAAGAACAAACAACTTAGGAAAGAGTGCAAGGAAGTGGAGTGAAAACAAGAAGGCAAATAAAAAATATCATAAGCCTGCTTTGTTTCACTTCCAAGATAGAGCCTAGAAGGTGAAATTCACAGGCTTTAGATGATCTGGATTGGATCAATGCCATGTAAGAGGAGCTCAACCACTTCAAAAGGAATGATGTATGTGTCAGCACCCAAATTTTGACTTGGGTCATGTGATAGCATAAGGACAAGATAACAACATTTAGCCAACAAGACTCAAAGCACCCTTAGCTTAGGAAGAGCAAACCTGGACTCTAGGAGGTTAGGCATCCCTAAAAAGGTCTTTCTAGATGCTCCAGTTATAAATGAATCAATCAAAGCACCCTATTACAGCCCAAAATGTACCGTTTCAGGACAAACCCTAATCTTTGTTAAAAGCATCAACAGGACTTTGAGGGTTCATATTTTAGAACCCCACTCATGTCATCAGTAAGTTTTCCACCTCCTATAAGCCTTTCTCCAGTAAAGTATCATAGATGGAAAAAATTACCATCTTACCCTTTTGCCTTCAAAGGCCTAGAACTCACTATTTGTCATCCAGATCACTAAATTTCTTTTGTCTACATAAGCCTTCATGTCGTGAAGCATCACAGGCAAAGAAATCTCATTTTCACCTTTTTCGACCCACGAGTAAAAAATTACCATTTTACCCTTTTCACCTTAGAGCATATACCTCTAGACCCTCAAAGGATCCCCGAGGTCTCTCCCATTGTCCGATTGGTGTAATTTTAGATCTATGCATCATTGAGTCTCCCTACTCTAGGGAACTCATCACAGATTTGACATTGTTCGAGAACGACAACTACCAATTTCTCAACTCATGACAACCCTAGCCAAGAAATGACCGTTGTAAGAGCTCTCAAAGATTCATCCAACCTCCAAATCCAGAAATGCCGATTGTCGTACCTCAGCCCCAGCCTTAGCTTCAAATCTTCAGGTCTGAGAAGGGAACTTTAAAATCTCAAGCCCCTATGAAATCTCAAAAATTTCCCCAAGGGGTCAAAAAGCCATTTTGCTGCATTTTCTTATATGGAGCCAGAATGCTCTCCAGACCTCCAAATCAGGATCAGTAGGTGTCCATCTCTCTAGAATCGTAAGGCCTTTGAAAAACTGTTTAAGGAGCGCAAACTTCAGCAAAAATTATCTGTTTAGATTCCCTCAAAAACTTTAAAAGAGCTACAAATCAAGTCTAAAAATTAGGTGCTCAACTGACTCTTGGGAATTCATCTAAATTCAGAAATTCAGTTTGTTAATGGCCACCCCACTGCAAATTCAGAGCCTCCAAACTATCAAAATTTCACTAGATTACAGAAATCTTGTAGCCCAAGCCATCATTTCTGCCCAAGCCAAGAAAAAGCACTTTTTGTCTGTATTTAGCATGCGGAATGCTCTTAAAAATTCTCCCAGACTCGGAATGCAACAAGGTCAAGCCAATTTTCTCAGTTTCACCCATGTCCTCAAAAGAACATTTCATGAACTCCTAATTCAGAGGATGTCTAACAACTCAATTCCATTAGTCTTTAGGAAATTACAAAAATTCAATCTTTCCAAGCTACCCTACTTCAAAAAATCCTCTACAACTACCCGAGAACCCAATATCCAATCTGTTAATTCCTCTGGCTCTAAGACTCTATAAGCTTCAATTCCCCCAAATTTAGTTCACATCAGAGATTCACAAAAACAACAGCAACATTTCTAGCCCTTAATTCCCCAACTACCTAAAAAAGGGTTTTTGACCCGATTTTCTACTCGGGTGCTATAATTCGGTGTAGTTGAAGGCTATGGCTCACCTGAACTAGGTACCATCTTTCACCTAACTTTTTTCAGGATCAATTTTACCATATCGCCCTATCAGGGCACACATGAGAGCTTTTTAGGTAAAAAAACCCTAATTTTCCCCTTTGCCCTTTTCGTAATTTGGTTTTGACTAGACCAACACGACCGGAGCATCTACAACCTTTGAAAATGACATTGACTGGGCCAACTTCCGAGCTCAAATGCTCGCAGGGTGTGACAACAAAAAGAGGGTTGGAAAACCCTATAAAGCAATAAATATCATTAATGAGCTAAGATTTTTTAACTTAGCTCATTAATGACATTTAATGCATTCACACCTTAAGGCAAATTTTGCCTATTATTGGATTGGAATCTTCCCATCCTCTCTCTCACCCACCACCATTTGATCAATCTCTTGAATTTTAAATCCTTAGAGAACTCATCACACTCTCCCATTTGGCATCCCATGCATCCCCCTTGAACATTGCAACCAATGGGGTTTTGCCAAAAGGCATCTCCCATGTCTCCCATCCACCTCTCCCCATCCATACTCATTAGCACACCCCTCATCTCACCCTCCATTCAACAAACACAAACCTAA
>JAOXJP010062697.1:0-15600 GCA_025762735.1 Platanus orientalis | reverse complement strand
CACTTCAATCCCTAGAAAATACTTGAGGGAGCCCAAATCCTTGATTTCAAACTCCCTTACTAGATTGCTCTTAAGTTATGTTATTTTCACTTCATCATTGCCAATAACTACAATATCATCCACATACACAATGAGAGTTGTAACCTTTTTATTCATTCTTTTTACAAACAATGTATGATCGGTTTGGCTTTGTTTATACCCATTTGTAATCAATGATGCTTGAAATCTTTGAATCCACACTCTTGGCGATTGTTTTAAGCTATAAAGTGTCTTTTTCAATCTACACACTTTACCTTTTGTGTCTGACATTTGGAATCCAAGTCGTGTATCCATGTATACCTCTTTTTCAAGGTCTCCATATAAAAATGCATTCTTCACATCAAATTAGAGTAGAGGCCATCCCTGATTTGCAACAAGTGAGATAAGGACCTAAACTGAGTTCATCTTTGCCACAGGAGCAAAAGTCTGTGTATATCCCTTTGCAACTAGGCGTGCCTTATACCTGTCAACTGACCCATCAACTTTATGCTTCACAATGAATACCCACTTACATCCAACTATCATCTTTCCTCTTAGGAGGTCAACCAATTCTCATGTCTGGTTCTTTTCTAGAGCTTTCATTTCCTCCTCCATAGCAGTTCGCCATTATGGTTGTGCTAAAGCTTCTAATACTTTGTGAGGAATGGTAATTGAAGACAAGGAAATAGCGTAGTTTTGAAAAGAATATAAAGCATGATAAGAAACAAAGTTTAATATGGAATGTTGGGTACATGATCTAACACCCTTTCGGAGAGCAATAGGTATGTTAGAATCATTTACCATAGAAGGAAGAGGCATGTTACCTGTTTCGGGAATTGAATCCAAAGAAGACTCTTGAATGGGAACATGAGGATTCTAGTCACTTCATTGATTGGGATCCCCTTCTTGATGTTTTTTAACTCCTTTCTCTTGTTGATCTAAATCACATTGCTTCTTTTTTTTAGTGTATACTTTAAGTTCGGTCTCCCCCTTTCTAGTAACACCATTACTATTAAAATGGAATGAAGGAATAGGGACAAAAAGTATAATTGTGGAAGAAGATAACTCTTCACCTGAACTCTCCCCTTGAAGAGATGTCTTGCCCGAAGAAAAGAATGGAATAGACTCAAAGAATGTCATATCCCAATAAACAAACTTCATGCGGGTAAGTGAGTGAAAACATTTATACCATTTCTGATCAGCACCATAACCTAAAAAGACACGCTTAAGTGCTTTTGAATCTAGCTTTATGCGATCAGACTTAGATATGTGTACGTAGAAAATACACCCAAATGTTTTTTGAGAAATAAATTACAAAAGAGTTCTAGGTGATAGAACTTCGATTAGATTTTAAAGAAGAGGACACGTGAGGGCATCATGCTCATGAGGTAAGCGACTGTTTGAATGACATCAGATCAAAATGTCTTAAGCACATTCCTTGTAAACATGAGTGCACGAGCAATCTCAAGTAAGTGTATTTTTACTCTCAACCACTCCATTTTGCTAAGAAGACAAGTGGATTGGTGGACAATTCCAAAAGCATCAAAGAATGAAAAAAAAGAGTTGGAGAGATACTCTCCCCTATTGTCGGATTGAAGAATACGAAGTTTGGTGCCAAACTGTGTATAGATCATATTATAAAATAATTTAAATCAACACATATATCACTTTTGTTCTTGAATAAGTACACCCATGTAACCCGAGAGTAATCATCCACAAAAGTAACAAAACAACAAAAACCTAATAAAGAAGTAATTGGGAAAGGCCCCACACATCAAAGTGAACAATCGCAAATGAAGACAAACTTCTATTGTTACTTAATGGATAAACTAAACAGCAGTGTTTTGCCAACTAACAAGGTTCACAATGTAAATTATTTAAAACAAACTGAAATTTGGGAAAAAGTTTCTCTAATAAGGAAAAAGATGGGTGACCAAGACGATGATGCCATTGGAATAACTCATCTGCAGTAGGAGAGATGTCATTTACTGTTGAAGATGCGATTAATGACATAGAGGTGGAATCCTAGAGATAGAGACCATCCTTCTCATGCCCATACCAATAGCCGTTGCCGTCTTCAAATCCTGAAATAGACAATAAGAATGAAAGAAAATATCACTGCAGTTAAGACTCCTGGTGAAATGGCTAATGGATAGCAGGTTTAAGGTAAAGTTAAAACATATGAAGAACAAAAAACAGTAATAAAGAAGAAGTGACAGGTATGTCACCATGCCCGACAATAAATGAATAGGAACCATCCGCAGTGCGGACTTCATCTCTCCCAAAACTGACACGATAGGACTTAAAAAGAGAGGACATACCGAACATGTGGTGGGAGGCTCCTAAATCAATGACCCAGGAGTGCTGAGATGTGGAAACGAACGCTGATAAGGTTGATGCAAATGTACCTGAAGCTGAAACCGCAAATGATGAGGTAAGAGCTGTTGAAAAAGTATTAAGCTGAGAAACAAACCAACAAAATGCCTTAATTTACTCCCTAAATAGATGACCATCTGATATTAAAGCAAGTGGAGGAGCTGCAGGCTCTGAAGTTGTGGAAGCTTCTAAGTGCGCATTAGGTCAATTACCTCCAAATCTACCACCGCTTCTACCTCGTTGTGGCTACTGTGGAGGAAGACCCTGTGGGCATCCATACAAATCCCAACACTGGTCCTTCATATGTTTAGATCTACCATAATGTTCACACTTAATACGATCCCAATCATCCAAGGATGTACCAAAACGACTACCACGACCTTGTGAAGAGAAACCCCCTCAGCCTCCCCAACTAAAAGATGAGACAAATGATGATCTTTACTGCAGTTGATAGATTCATCACTACTCGTCCTCTCTCTTCTCTGCGAACATGTGCATAGATCTCATTTAACGATGAGAGGTTCATATTCAGGATTTGGGTTCTGATTTGCTCATATTCATGACTTAAACTAGCTAGAAATTCAAACACTTGTATTTCCTTAACATGTTTCTTGCAGGCTAAAACATCCTTTGTACGGGCAGGACAGAAAAATGTATAATGATCTAGTTCCTCCCACAACTTCTTCAAATAAGCATAGTAGATGGCTAGGAGATGATCCCTTTGTTTGAGCTTGCAATCCTTTGTTGCAGATCTTACACCTTTGTTGCATGTCCAATCTGTGAATAAGCCTGCGATAAATATTCCTAGATCCGATGACCTGTGTCTAAGAAGAGATAGTGGTCACTTATTTTTTGTCTCATAGAGATCAACAACCAGCCCATAGCCATAACATTTTTTGTCTTCCACTTTCGATACTTTGGATCACTCTTGGGAGGAACTTCTTTCACCAGTTAAATAGTCATATTTCAATCAGAACATATTTGGACCAAGTAAGATAATTTGTGCCATCAAATTTCACAGTAGTCATTTAGACGTGAGAGAAATATCTAGCAACAAGGGAGCCTCCCAAGTCACTCTTGTTTGATTCCCCAAAAGTCTGGCCAGACTTTTGAATTTCTTCAGACATGATTTAATCCAGGAGCAACCACCAACTTCACCTAAACCTTTAGTAAACAAGTCAAAAAATGATCACGGGCTTTTACAAAAGGTGTACAAACTAGACATGAGTTTCTCTTTAATAAAATGACAATCCACCCAATCTCCTCTTCTCTTTTATCCTCTTTTTTCTTTACTTGAAACCCCAATACATCAAGCAAGCACTACATAACAGAGATTTCTACTTAGTATTAGAGTCGAGTTCTAATCTACAATTACCAAGAAAGCTTCACTACCCACAGTACCCCTGCTGATGTCATCAAGCTATACGTTGACATCAGCAGTCGTACAATGATGTCGGCCATGCGAGTTTGAAAATTAAAGATTTTGCATTGTTTTCTAATTTTGAGATATTTTTGTAAAAGGCCTGAGGTCATTTGAGCCCTTTTTCGATTTTTTAAGCAATTTTTTTATATTTTTGGTGGTTTTTTTTCAAATTTCCCCAATTCCTTCGATCCGACCAGTGTAAGGTGTTCTTGATCGATGGGATAACATGCACTAGGGTCGCTTTTTTATCCAAAGTTAATGGAACAAGTTTCACTAAAAGGGGGTTGTTCCAAGAAATATTAAGAAAGTTATGATCATTTCAACCATTTCTTCATTTTCAACCCAAATGTGGAAGAAGGGGACAGTTCAATCTGTTCAGTTTGTTGTGTGTATGATTGGTTGGTAAGGATTGGGTCGTTTTCTCCTCATAAAGCTCTCAGAAGTGGTCTCGTAAAGTTCCGATTGGTAATGACGATTTTAAGCCTATGACATTAATACCCAAGCCCTGTATTTCGTTTTGTGTGTCTCATTTTGTGATGCATCAGTGTCACTGTTGTTCTCGATAGGCGATTACGACATATGCAGTGTAGTATTGGCTTGTTCAGAGGTGTTATGCCTACTATTTGTTGCAGACTATTTTTGTTGGGCAATATAGGCCCTCATTATGTGGTTGTGAAGAAATCTTGTGTTTGCAGCCTGATTGTACGATGTTTGTCTTGATATCATAATGTATGCCTATTGTGATTTGAAAGTGATGCTTCTGAAGTTGTTTGAGAAGATGTTGCGGTTGGAGAATCTTCAGTGTAGTACTGTAGTAGATAGGGCTATGTTACCCTTTGAATCAATAGTAAACACTTCCATAATATGTCTAAAATCAAAATCTATCAAAAACCAAAAGCCACCATGACTGGCCTTAGGACCCTCCGTACAATTATTTGATGCAGCATGCATGTAGTGTAGTGAATGTATGCACATGAGATAGGAATAAAATTACTAAAGTAATAAAGAGAAATAAACGAAATTCCTACTTTTACAATTCAAACCCAAATTCAGACAGTTTATGAGTTGGATTCAGTATACATTAGAAGAATTAGGGTTTACAAAATAATAAACAATTAAAGATCTAAATAAGATACTTGAACAATAATCCAAATTAGAGAATAAAAAATTAGGGTTATGCCCAAAAAAAATATTATAACTAAAAATTTCTTTGGAAAGGTGCCCAAATTAAGCCATAATAAAGGAGAACAATCTAATAAACTCAAAGAATAGCCAGACAAGTCTAAAGATAGGTTTATAATATATTTTAGGGCCAGAAAATAGGGTAGAGATAGTAGATTTAGGCTAGAAAATCGAAAGCTCAACTCTAGACTATATGCCACAACATACCTACTAATCACAAATTTTAGGGATTAAAAAGAGGAGATCAGTACCTGTTTCGAATGCAATGCACCTTCTTGATGCCTTTAGGAGTGGTAGGAATCAAATCCCACAATTAAGGTACCCAAAATTTGGGATTTCCAAAATTCAAAAAAATCCACTTCTCAAAAAGAGGTGTCGTTTGCCCATATTGACCAACCTTGATTTTTTTTTTTTTTTAAATTTTTCAAAGGTAAGACCACCCTATAGGATTGCCTTGGAATCATTCACACACTAGAGGAGTCAAGTTTTCAAAATCCAAAATATCAGGGTCTTGGTAGTCGAATTACTCCAGATGAGGTTTTCAGGCTTGTTTACGCCTAGGATGGATAACAGGTGATACAACTTGAGTTTTGAGAGATCATTTGGATGGAGGCTGGTTGCTCTAGGATCGCCCAGGGGTGTGGATTGCTCTGGAGAAGACCATTCGATCAAAGCCTTGGTACTTGGAGGATGGTGTGCAATCTCTTGCGGAAGGGTTAGCACCTGTATTCACGCCTGGGGTAGGAATCAGCTGTTGTCTCTTCCCCAAAACTGCAAGCTACAACAGATGGTTTCCAAAAGTGGTGTCGCCTGGACCAGTAGATCACCCAAAACTTTGATTCTCAAATGATGGTAATCACTTTTCTACACAAACCTCAGTTTTCAACGAGTAGAATCTGAAAAAGTTATAATAATACGAAGAAGAGGAAGAACCATTAACCCAAGGGGAAAGGGTGTCCTCCACCACCAGTGTTAAACTAGGTGGGGGCCTAATCCCATTACAGGGTTTTAGGAATTTTCAACCTACAACAAGCTAAGGAGGAACTGTGAGAGACAAATTTCAAATTGCATGTATTATTTCATAAGAAGAATTCTAGTTGTGGGCTCTTATAAAGAGAGTCCCACGGCTAAGTTGAGTACACAAATTAGAAACCTGACAAAAAACCCCTATGTCTAATGTCTCATGCCTCAAAACACCCCCGAACTACAAATAATAACGAAAGTAACCCAAAATAAACTACTAAAGACGATACTACCCTCATAAGCATGTGTCCCCCTCCAACAAGGGACATAAAATAAAATAAACTAAAACACTAAAGATGACTCTACTAGAACCACAACATGGGTCCTAGTCTCTTACGCCTCCTCTGGTAGGTCTGGAACTCACGCCTAGACCCGATGTCCTTATCACTATTGATACCAATTGTATGGTTGGCGTCAGCCAACGAACGGTTTGCAGTCTTCTCTTGTTGATCATCGATTTGATACCAAGTTGGTTTATCAGTAGTTGAATCTTTAGGGTTCACATGAAGAAGAAGCAAGCAAGAAAGAAAGAAACGAATGAAGGAGAAATCATGTGTAGGGTAGTTGGGAATCCCTCACACAAAATCTGATTTTTATATCATATAAAGCGATCCAACATAACTAGTTTTATGGACATAAAATACAGCAAACGTAAGTAATGACATAAATACCCTTATACTCAATCCCATAGGTCTACTACACCCATAACCTCCATCGAGCTTTCCACTCATGTTTCCATGGAAGACATGGTTTTGGGGTTTAGATTAACATAATTATTTGATGTGGATGTTTCTTCATCATTTCCTAAGTCCATGTTTCAGAGGATAAATTCATTTCCTAACTCTACGTAAATGTATAGTTTCCATCATTTCTATAAAGTTTCCATGTTATACGTGATTTTTACATGGTTTTCATGGTTTCCACAATATGTTTCCATATTTGTGGGGACCAAAACCATAATCTTACCGAAACTACAAACCTTGCTCCTAAAATCGCTTCTTCTTCCTTCTTTTTTCCCTGTCTTTATTCTCAAACTAGGGCATTTTCCAGCTTGGTATAAATGCCAGGTTTGAGCAAGGAAATAACACCAAGGGATAGCAAGGAGAGTAGGGACAAGGTTTTTTTTTAGCCAACCCCAAATAGTTGGGATAAGGCTATTTGTTGTTGTTGTTGTTGTTGGGAGCCCAATCTTGATGTTACCTGACCGTACCATAACAGCCATATTGTGGGTTATGGCCTTATGGTATTTTCAGAAATATCTGGCATGCATATTTGTGGGGGTTGATGCTTCTATCTAACAATCCACCAAAAACTTAACATCCACCTTGAGGGGAGGTGTGTGCCCAAAACCCTCATTAGCTTGGTATGGCCTTACATGTCAAGTTGCATGGGCCATGCGACAAGTAACAAGCCCTGTTATGGGGCATTTCTCAAAGGCATCTGGGCATTCCTCAAGAGAGGCCGAGGGAGGCCTAAGACACTCGGAGGGGAAGTCTATACTCTATAGTCTTCCTAGAGGATTAGGTTGCCTCTAGGGACGGTACTTGTGGCCTCAGAGTGAGGCAACACTACACATTATTTTATGCTGGAGGTTTAGGTTGATGTATGCTACTACCATAAGATGTGCGACAATGGCGGCACAACTTAGACTAAGCCCTTGTGCCTAGGTGTGCCTCTCCTATGAACATGGCATGAGCTTAGCATGCTCCAAAAAGATCGCTTACGCAGAGGGCAAGGCTCGAGGCAATGCCTTGGATGAGGGACACTATAGTGCTTGCAAAAGGTGAGAGAGTACTGTATTGTCAATTTCATTCCTTGTAAAAGATACACGAGATATGTTGTGGTCAAGTGTGTAAAGTCTTACATGTCTATATTTGTAATATTGTAAAATGTAATGAGTCATGTAAGCATTAAGTCTAAGTCCGGAAAGAGCTCAAGAAGATACATCACATGAAGTCGGATGAATAAGGACCACAAAGGCAATAGACCATAAAGCCACCTCAAAGAAGCCAACTTTGAACTATAGAGGTAAACGTAAATGAGAAAATGGTAAGTGGTACAAGTGAGTAAGACCGAGACAAAATGCCCTAGATTGGTCTTTATAACACTTACTTGCAACCTTAGAGGATGCCCCACAAAGAACTTGTTCAAAATAAGTTAAAAATGCAAAAACAAGGGAATCTAGATCGATCAAGCCAACTTGGATCGATCGGGGAATCTAAATCGATCCAACTTTGGGTTAGATCGATCAGCCCGAATGCTGATTTCTCAAACTCTCTTAGAGTTGAGTTCAATCGATCGAGCAAAGGTTAGATTGATCAAAGTTTGGATTGATCAGGCTAGTTTGGATCAATCAGGAGTGTTGGATCGATTGACCATGACAAATTTGGAAATTTTTATTCTAACTCGCAAAATTGCAAATCAAGATTTTTGACCATCTAAAGGTTCCCAAAGCGAGGGATTCCCATCCTCTATATAAAAGAACGACCTCTCAAGGTTTTTCCAAGAACCCTAGACCATATTGAGCCTCGATTGATTTCAGTATTTCTCTGTCAATACTATTGTAAATCTTCAAAAGTTGTGTGAGTTCTTTTATTCACAACCCTCGATGTTTATACGCTAGTATATCTGTTAAAGAAAAGTGCATAAGAGATTTCTTAATCAGAAATCCAAGAAAGTTTTTTAGAGTCATACATTGCTCATATGATCAAAACCATCTCTACAAGGTCTCTTTGGAGCAAAGTGTGCTAATATAGTAAAATCAGCCTACAAAGAGGCATTAGTGTTGTAATCACTCTCATTCTTCATACTACACTTGGAGCTTCCGCCGGAATCACCGGAAGCTGATTTGTGCGTTCGTTGGAGTCACCGAACACAGACGCCAACCAGAGCCACTCGGTGCAAGGCTTACAAGGCGGTTTGCAAAATCGTTGAACTTGTAAGTGGTTAAAGGTTTATTTGATTTTTGCTATAATAGATTAGGCTAATCTATTAATAAAATCAAGTAGCTCGAGAAGGAGCTTTCTAGAATGGATGTAGGCACCAAATGCCGAACCACTATAAATTGTTGTGTTCCCTGTGTATGTGACTTTTGTATATGTATGCTTTGTATATTAGATCTTAATCATTTGCAACTTGTGGTTTGGAACACATTGAAGAAACTATTTTCATTGCAATTAGAAAATTAATTAAGAATCACAATTTTACATCATTGAAATTGAATCAAGGAGCTTAACTTAGTAAATCAGTACAATTACATTTGATTCATTTATGTTGTTGTGGTTGATTGGTTGATAGAATTACTAGAACTCTAACGTGATTAATACTAGTAAGGAAAAGTGCTACCATCATAATTGGCAAAGAACGAACACCAATTAAGATCATTGTCTGAAAAAATCAAAAAATTGGAAGATCCTATTCACCCTCTAGGATAAACCAGGTATAGAAACTCTTTAGGAATTTCAAAAGGCGTTATGGTCAAGTGAGGGCTTAATGGATTGAATGAAAGCTCGAGGATTGTGATGCAGGGGATGTAAACGTGCTAGGACTTCAGTGCTACATGACAGGACTGGTAGGGTTCTGTGGCTCTTCGAGATGAGATTTGATGGTACAAAGGGTGACTTGTGAGACGGATGACTTGGTCAGTGAGCTTGGCATATTTTCAGTTTGGTGTTGGCTAGTGGGCTTTCAAAGACATGGGGAACCTGATGAGTGGGACAAACGTCACGGTGACACAATGAAAAAACTGGTAGGCTGGTCAGACTGGGCTTGGCACAATAGGACTCAAAAGGAAATCATATCATTGTCAATGCATTATTGTGAACATATCGGTAGTCAGAGAAGGGCTCGAATAGTATAAGGTTGGCTTCGGCTAAGTGATGGTGCACTGCACATTTATGAATTCAAAAACAAAAGGGCCAAGACAATACAAGTGACATCAGTAGCCATACAGGTGTCAAAAAATATACCTAATGTGAAAGAGTATAGAATTTTAATTCTTTTTTTCAAACTAAGTTTCTACCATTTTTTGAAAAGACACAATGCTTGAAAACACTTCACTTTTAGATTTCAATAGATAAATCCAACTAACCCATAAGAAATCATCAACAAGAGCAACAAAATACTTAAACCCAAACAAGGACACAACAAGGGCCGGATCCCACACATCAAAATGAACAATATCAAAAATAAAAACACTTTTACTATCACTTATTGAATAAGATGCCCGACAATGTTTAGCATACTCGCATTATTCATAATAAAAAGGAATAGTAGAAGAAGAAAACAACTGAGGAAATAATATTTTTAAAAGAGAAATATAATGGTACCCAAACGATTATGCCATTGAGACAACTATTGTGTGCAAAAGTTGCTATCTTTTATTCGAGAAACAAAAAACTGTTGCACCAGTAAAGCTAAGTGGGAAGGAACATCTAGCATAAATAAATTGTTGTCTTCATGCCCCCTATCAATCATCCTCCTTATCTCTAAGTCTTGAAACACATAAAGAGATGGAAAAAATGTCATGCTACAATTCAAAGATTTTGTAAGGTGACTAACAAACAATAAGTTTAAGGCAAAATTAGGGACATGGAGAACTAAGGATATGGGTAAGGTGGGAGTAACAAGAATACATCCCTTTCCAACAACAGAACAAGACCATCCATAATGCGGACCTTGTCCTTACCAAAACAAATTGATTAAGACAAAAAAAAAAAAAAAAAAAAAAACGATGACGTACCAGTCATGATCAATAACCTTGAATCGATGATCCAACAGTGGATACACTAGCACAGAATGTGGAAGTTGATGTACCTAACTGGGCAAAGGATGATGTAGGGGCATAAGTAGAAGTCTCTAAACTAGTAAACTGGGTATACTAGCAAACCGAAATCCTCCATGCCCCTAGAGAAATATTTTCACTATAGTGAATGGCCCTGAAAGTCCTATGGATGCCTATGTAAATCCCAGCAAGTGGCTTTAGTATGTCCAAACCGACCATAATGCTTGCAATTTAGGTTTTTCCCCATCATATCCTGGGAACCCACTCCTACCACCACCCCCTCTACCACGAGATCCTTCTTTACCAACAAAATTGTGTACTATGTAGCCCTTTGGTGAAGAAAGAGTCATTACCTAGTGTCGATCCCATAATTATGAGGTGCTGGGAGGGGTGGATTGGAAACACACCTAATCTTTGACTTTTTGCACAAAGTAGCTGCTCATCATACTTAAAGCAACATACATGAATTTCTAGCCCTCTGGTGAAGATGTTTGCAGATCTTCTATCTTCACAAATGGTTTTGGACTTCAGATGATCATTGAAAAAGTGACAGTCATCCTCCACATGTTTGGTTTGATCATATTGAACCGGATTCTGAGCTATACCCATTGTTGTCTTATTATCACAATATAGGCTCATCGATTCTAAAATTGGGAACCCAGGCTCTGCCGTAGCATTAGGAGCATCCGTATCCATATCAACTCACAGACCCCATGTGTCATCAACCGAAATTCCACATTTGCACTTGACTTGGCCATAACTATTTACTTTTTTACTTCTCCAAGTGACTAGATTACCTCCTACAAAAGTGCAATAACTAAATGTAGACCATTAATCAGTAATGGAACCAACTCAATCTACATTTCTGTATGCTTTAAAACGAAGATGACCTCTTCTAGCATACAAGAGACCTTTCCTTGGGCAGCCCTTAAGATATCAAAGAATTTATCCATTTTGAGTCAGCCTGCCCTGCCCCACCCATAGCTATGTATGAATCGAACCCTTATCGATGTGAACAATACCAGGCACTCTACTAGAAATGCGCTTCCGGCCCAGGGATGTCCCCACACAGACAGTTCTCCCCCCCTAGGGGTATGTTTACCATATATCAAGGTGGAAGATTGAATCGAAGCGGTTGGTTGCAGAGCCTGATGCAAGCCCTCCCCTGGTAGAATTAATATCTTAGTAGAACCCAGGAGAGCTATTAATTCACTGTTCGAGGGTGTTGGTCTATTAAGTAAGGGTAGGGCCCCAAAGGTAGTTGCCCCCATCTCTCTTCCACCCTTTCCCGTGATATAGAGGCTAGCACAATTCCGAAGGGGAAGGTGAATTGATTGATTTAATATTCAATCAAATGTTGAATTGTCAGCTAGCTCTTCTCATATTCTGGCTCATTCATTATGCATTCCACAAGCCCACCTACTACCAACTCCATTTGAATTTATAAATCAATGTTGCGGTTCGAACGCATCCGAACGGACCCCTTTAAGTATATACGAGAGTGATGGGTAGAAGTTGAATCGATGACTCAAATCACCCCGATCAATATGTGAGGGGGCACGCTTCCCTTTGCTTGCCGAGAAGAGATAGCCCAAGCCGATAAGGGAATAATCGAATGTCCACCCCTCTCCTCTCCTCTCCTACTTCTCTCGAATCTCCTCTAGGATTGCCAGTACCCGATTCCCCGTCACTCCTTAAAGTCAATGATGGAGCAGGGAAATTTTACCTACCTGCTTGAAAAAATTATTTTATTCCCTAGCAAGCATTCCCACCCGAACCTAGGGCCTGGCAAACGGATTGAGGAGGAGATAGACAACTCAAAACAGGCAAAATAGGAGGTGCTTCCTATCCGTAAAGTCTATCTAGAAAGGGGTAGCCTGTCTCCCTTGCAGTGGAAAGAGCAAGAAGAAAATGATTATACTTCTCAATGTTGCAGAGGCCCCGAAGAGGAAGAAATCTAAAACTATCCAGAAATTCGTTTGGCTTCGGAACTCATAGAATCACTAACAACTTTGACCTGAGTAAGATGTGGTAGAGGGAGAACAAATCCTATTCCTATGAAAAAAGGCCAGCACATGTGACGCTCTATAATGGAAAACGTGAGACATGCATGAATTGGCCAACACTGACAATGTAGGCAATGTGCAGTCCAGTGAGAGAGAAGTATATGAGATAGCCCACCAATCGCTACCATCTCCCTACATTAGGAAGAAGATCACTCTCATCTTCCTTCATTCTATGGTTGGGATCAGTAGGAGTATCACACGGCTTGCATCCTGTTAGGCTAGTCTCTTGTAGGAGATAAAGAGCATATTACCAAAGAAGTACTTCAATTGCCCCAAGTCTTTAATTACAAACTCTGTGGTCAATCGCTCCTTCAGTTGTCTTATTTCAGCTTCATCAGTTCCTGTGATCACTATATCATCCACATAGACAAGCAATGCATTCACTCACATGACCCCATTCATTCTAACTTTTAGAAGCTAAATAATATTCTACCCTTTCTATACAAACTTTCCACAATCAAATAGATTATCCTTAGCTGCCGCCCCTTACATCTTTCCACTATTACCCTTGGCTTAAGCCTTATTACAAAAAAAAACCAAAATAAATGAAATCCCTAATCTAGCCTCATCATATGTGAGATCCTCTTTATTAGACCAAAATGGGATATGAATCCAATGAAATGATTTCCACATCAGTAACTCTCTTCCTTGATGATGGTGGCAAGACTCCATCACCTCCCCCTGTTCAAGGTTGTTGAGACTCCTAAAGAGAACCGCTAGTGAGACTCTTCCCCCATCCTCTTCTTTGACTTCTTTGAGCCCCCATCAGACCTGCTTTTTTTAGCAACATGAAAGTCCATGATTCCACATAACACCCATTCAAGAGGTCAAGCTCCACAAAAAACTGGACAGTGAGAGTTGCTCCCATATTACAGCATGGCCAATCACAAGGTATATTCCCCGTAAACATGCTTTACCTGCCTTCAATATATTCACTTTTGCGATCCATGGCTGCGTTTGCGGAGTTACAAGAACAATATTCGTGTCCAATAATTAGTATTCATGTGAGAGTACATCCACAAAAAGAGAAGTGGAACTCAACATTGAATATTGAAGAAGCCAACATAGACAAGGGTTATCATACTTGAGACTTTCTTTAGTACTATAGGTATCTGAGACTCCAGTGAAGTAGTGGCAAGGCTCTTCTTCAGGGACTGATTATCTTTCTTCTGGCTTAATTATTCCACTGGTTATGTAGGAAATTCATGTAACCACATTGTTTGGGCCTTGGGTTACCTTAGAGGGTTCTTACATACTTGAAAAATATTGGGGGTGATATCCACAAAAGTACCAACATAGACTTGTTAGCCAAATATGTATATTTCTATTCCTTGTACATAGATCTTTAGCCCCTTTGCTTCCTCTAAAGGTAGTGCATGCCCACCAAAAAATAAAATCTCCTTATACGCATACACCACTTTGCTTGATGGGATTACAGATCTACTTGCAGGTATGATGCAACTTCTGCAAACAAAATAGCTCGAAAATATAGCAGTATGGAGGCTATCAATTCAGCATCTAAATTTTCTTGAAAGAGACATTATTAAAAGCTTCATACTGGAAGTGCATATTTCAAACACTATATGACATTTAAATTAGTCCAACGAAGTCCACAAATATTCTAAAGTACATGGTGTGCTTTAAATCACACAATGCATGAACATAATGCTTATATAAATTCTCATACCATGCTTAAACAGGATGCTCCTACTTATTAAATGTTAGTTTTAGAATTTAGACCATCTGGAACTAGAGGATTCTGAGAACCATGCATAAGTAAGACCTACTTATATAAATTCTCATACCATGCCCCTACATGTTAAATATTTGTTTAGAGACTAATCAAAGATTTAACAAGTAGGAGCAGTCTTACTGTCTTAGACAATAGACTGTCCGAACCAGCGAACTCTGAGAAGCATGCATAAGTAAGACCAACACAAGATAAAAAATTATCTGTTTGTGAAGCAAAGATTATTGTAAGTATGACATCAACCCTTTTTAGAATTGGATGCACAAATACAGTATTTGAAAACACGTAATAACTAAAAAAAGAAAGAGATAGAGAGGCAATACCTAGACAAGTTCAATGTAGGCCATGGGTGCATTGTCCCCTCGTCTTGGCAGCGTTCTGATGATTCTTGTATACCCTCCATTCCTCTCCCCATACCTGTCTTGGACCTCCGCAAACAAGGCGTGGACTATCTGCTTTTCATATATGAAACCCAAAGCCTGCCTCCTCTTATGAAGAGATCCATCCTTTGCCAAAGTGATCATTTTATCAACATACTTCCTCATGGCACTCGCTCTTGCTCTGGTAGTCTTAATCCTACCATGTTTAAGAAGCTGAGTAGTGAGACCTCGGAGTAGTGCCCGACGCTGGTCAGGAGGCCTGTTGAGTTTAGGCACTCGCTTCCCATGTCTCATGGCAAAGAATCGACCACCATTGTCAATTATGGTGAAATTATGCTCAAAGTTGGTGCAATCTACAAGAAGAATAGATACAAGAGTACTCATAGTTCTCGCGCAATGGTCAAATTGGGAAGAAATATGAAGAAAAAAAAGAAGCATGAGAGCAGGTAATTTTGAACCCTTATGAGCATTAGTGAAGACTACCAAATAGCAATTTGAGGTTTCATAAAACATGACGAAGTCTTCTTTCTTCTTTTCCTATTTACTCGATTATATTAAACGAAGTTGACGGGAAAAAAGTAGCTAGTCCAGTAGATAGA
>JAOXJP010062675.1:0-15601 GCA_025762735.1 Platanus orientalis | reverse complement strand
CCTGGGCCACCGTCACTAAATACGGTGTACTAACCTAGGGATGCCGAGACGGTATAGTCCACCCGTTGTCCTTCCCTGTGTTTTTTTTTGCTCTATTTTTTTTTCAGCTTACAATTTAAAGCGGTTTTATAGCTGGAAGCCCATTACATCATTTAAAAAATCTAGTCCTTAGGAGAAAAAAAGAAAAAAAATAAAAATAAAAATTCTTTAGAGATCTTGAAGCTCCTTTTCTCATTTTCTAAATGCAACCTTTCAAAAAAAAAAAGATCAATAACACCTCAAAGAAATATAGTAATAAAATACTTTAGAGATGCTAAAAAAATAATAAATGAAAAGAAAGATTTGTTTTTTTTTAAAGCAAAATCAGTAAAAACTATGTGGATGTAGTGTTTGTCCTTTGCAGTCCTCGACAATAGCACCAAAAACTTGCTACGTTCTAAATAATGAACTCCAAAGAGCACACTTCGTAGAGTAGAATAACCCCTAAGTGCAAGGTGTAGCAAAGTAGTAAAAATCCGATAAGACCGGGGTCGATCCACAAGGACTGAAGAACGAACAACCACAATAGAAAAAAATGAAAATAGAAAATTAACAAGAATAAAAAAAAAGTTTGATTGTGTCCTCAAGGTAAAAAAAAAATTGAATATGTTAATTCTAAATAAAAGACATAAATGAACTAAAGAGTGATGTATTACATCAGGAGATGAACACTAGGGGTCAAGACTACTCATGGAAAATCATAAATAAGCTTTGATTTCGTTATCTCAGTTGGGGGAGAGTGATGTGTTCTTCCTAACCGGAGTGTCTGGTAATAAAAACAAAGAATATCTTAACCCTCAAATTATGCAGTTGTTGATTAGTCATTAAAAGGTTCACTAACACAACACAGAGATTCTCTCTAGCATCCAGCATAACCAGGGTCAACGTTGGATCTTAGAGAATCTACTGGTGTGTCAACATCTCCTTGAGAAGATGAATCAGGCAACTACATAAATTTTTTAGATCAAAGATTATCATTAAAAAGTATTCATTCAATGACTATTTAAAGACATGCAAAACCGTATTTTCATGTTATAAAAACTTTCCCAAGGATCCGACATAACCAGAGTCGACGATGAATCTCAATAAATATGCAAACATGCAACACTCATAAAAAATAAATATCATTAATAGTCATTTCATGAAATAGTCATGAAAGCAAAAATTGAATCAAAACTTCATTCATAAGAATCCATGTTTGACCAGGGGTTTAGCTACTCATAATCAAAGAAAAATTCATAAATAAAGTTTCATTAAACATCCTAAAAAGATATAGATACAAAGTAATGAAAGGAGGGAAGATAGAGAAAAAGCTTAAACTGTTATCTTTTGATTTATGAACTTGAATATTCCGCCTTCTTTTGTGACTTGTGCAATCCGATCTTCTGCTCTGAGGTACTTTGATTTGCTCCAATGGTTAATGGTGGAAGGTTGAAGGAGAAGTGTGAAAACCCTAGAGAGAGGTGTCATTTTTTTGGCTGTGTGATCCCCTTTTTCTTTTATATTTCACCCTTATAAAAAAAAACCCTAGAATTAGAGATAATTCTCTTATAGAAATTTGTCTAGATTTTTAAGTTCACATTGCGAGCCCATGTCATCCCCCAAAATGTTTGAATTTGAGGATCTTTGTGAAATCCATATTTGTAGCCATTTTTGTTAGCTTTCCAACCCAAGTTGAATCACCTTCATCTGATATCGGAGTAGAAAGTTATGGCCACAATACTGTAGCTAACTCAAATTTCTCTATCCAGATTTCCTTCCGAATTTGGAGTTGCGAGTTTCTTCTCTAAGATTTGGGTCCCACGTGATTTGCTAGTTGATTTTAAACTTCCTACAAAATAAGATATGCATTAATACACCATTTTAAACATAAGAATAAATAATGAGAAATCTCATATATCTGTGTAAAATGCATAAACAAATGCAAAATAGATGTGATAATGCCTACTCAAACCATGACAATACTACAATTTTAAGCTATTATCATGAGTCAAAATCATGGTGTATTTTTTAGATATGAAGTAACTTGAAATCTTGAAGAGTATGCGCTATGGGCGAAATATTTATGTGAAGAAAAATTCTGATCTGAGCTAAATTACATGGACAAGTCGCTCTCCCATGCAAACCGATATCGGTATCGTCACGCGTGGTTTTGCAATATTTTTTAATGTCAAAGTGAAATTCTTCACTCTCGGCGTCGAGAAATTGAAAGGAAGAGAAAAGAAAGGCTTCAGGAAATTGAATAGTAGAAACAAGCTCAAATATTTCAAGATTTACATGAGCAACTCAAGGTTATCTTAGTGAAGTGTGAGGCTAAAAAATAACAGATCAACTTCGAGTTAGAAACTAAATAGGAAAAGATCAATGTTGAATATGAAGTCAAACGGATTCAAATACTTCAAATACGTGAGGCCGAACAAGGTTAGACTCTAATTAAGAAACTAAGTCCAGCTTAGAAAGTCAAATTTGAGAAGTCGAAGGTTATTCCAGCACCTGTGCTAGTTTGTCTCAAGCTGCTTGAAATTTGGAAGAAGTGCTAGATGAAGAAGATGTCCAGGAAGCTGAATTCATGTAAGAAATCATCAATCTTAAGCCCTCCTCTACATTTGTCACCATTATTGTAAAGTTCAGAAAGTTCATCTACAAGTGGCTATGATGGAATGTGGATGTGACAATTCGAGGCCGAATTTCTCCCACCCTAGGAGAATAATGCAGCCAATGAGAAAAAATTATTGTACGTGCCGCCTCACAAGAGAGCCCGATTCAAGATTTATGAATATTCTTTCAATTCAAATAGTTTAGGGATATTAGGAATGTTTCTGGTTTATTTTAGGGTCATTTTATTTTAGGGTTTTAGGAATAAGTTTATGGATAATACTTAGTGAATTTAATGTTTTAGGGTTTTTATGTAATAAGGCTTTAATAGCCGAGGTTCTAATTGTAAATAAAGAAGTTTAATTATGAGTCCTAGTTAGATTACGAGTCTTAAGTAATTTAAGTTTATAAATAGATGGATCTTTAGGTTTTAATTTAGTTTTTGAGAATGGAATAAAGTTGAGTTATGAAGTCTATGATTTAGGTTGGTATCTTCTCAAAAACCTCTCATGTGTGGTGAGCTCTCTATTCCTCTTTTCTTCTCTCTACTTCTCTAATCTTATTTTCATTTTCTTCTTCTTCTTCTTTCTTTAATTTTTTGATTCTTTATTTGTTTTCTTGAATTTATTTTCATCTATTCTTTTCTTTAATCAATAATTTTACTCTTGAATCTTTTTTTAAATCACTGAGACCGAGGTCATGAAAAGGGATAGGTAGCAATTGTTGAAATATATTATTTATGTCTCTCTTCACACCTTAAGGTTTTGGGAGAGTTGGTAAATTCACTATTAACACAACATAAGAGTGATGTAAAATACCTAAGAATTAGGTTTCTACAAGGAAAGTATGATAGGAGAAGGTAAGAAACAAATTAAAGAAAGGCAAGAACTCAAATCTCAAATTCAAGAAGGGAAGAAAATTGAACGTAATTAATTATAACAAGAAAATAATTCTTGAATTAAAGAAAAGAGAAGAAAATATTAAATCAAGAAAAAAAGAGTAAAAATTAAAGTAATTTAAAAGAAATCAATAATATTGAAATCAAGAAACTATGAATCCTAAGTGGGATGGTGCATGAGAGATGACTGTCATTAAGCGAATGGGCTATATACTTGTCCAATGACACTGCCATTAGGCAAAGAGACACTAGTTGTTTAGTGATGACTGCCATTAGACGAATGGGCTGCATACTCACCTAGTGACCGCCATTTGGTGAAGGGACATTAGTTGTTCAATGACTGCCATTGAGTGAATGGGCTATATACTTGCCTAATGATGACCGCCATTTAGCGAAATGACACTAGTTTTCTAGTGATGACCGCCATTAGGTAAATGGGCTATATACTTGCCCAGTGATTTTAGGTACCCAATCACTGGGTCACATTAATAGGTGAAGACGACAAATTGAGATGAGGTTTAGTAGCTTTCTTTGGAATGTTTAGGTGGATGTCGATAGGTTTCATCTTGTTGATTGGCTAATGGTTTGTTGGTCTATAAAGGAAGGGGGTGTAGGCATTAGAAGGATAATAAGTCATAATGGGGCTCTTCTAGGTAAATGACTTTGGCACTTTGGGGTAGAGAGATAATCTGTGGAGAAAAGTTGTGGTGGCTAGATATTGCCTTAATTTGGATTGGGATTCGAAAGAGGTTCAGGGTGGACATGGTTGTGGGATTTGGAAATCCATTTTTAAGGTTAAGGATGAGTTCTAGAGGTTCATTTGATTTAAAGTGGGGTCAAGTGAGGGGATTAAATTTTGGGAAGATCTGTGGTTTGAAAAATCATATTCTCAAGGAGTTTAGAAGTTGTTCAATTGGGGATAATTATGATTGGAGTGGGGGTGGAGGATGGGCGCTTTTGTGAGGAGGAACTTGAATGATTGGGAGATGTGTGATATGATCAGGTTGTTGCATTGCTTAACTGATGGGTGGGAGTGGGTTAACAATAAGAGTGGTAAGTTTTTGACCAAGTCGTTTTATAAGGGGATAGAAAATTCGAATGTGATTGTGATCCCTCCTTTTAAGGGCATTTGGATTGCGAACATTTCGTCTAAAATATCTTTTTTCATTTGGAACTGTTATATGAATACAATTTTCACCCATAATAATATAAAAAAGTTGAGGTTGGAACTTGGAAAATAGTTGTGTTTTGTACACGAGAGAGGAGGAATCGGTGGACCACATCTTTATCCGTCTTTGTTTGGCTCAAAAAGTAGGGGTTTCTTCCTCTATCATCTCAAAATCTTTTGAACCTTCCCTAACTAGTTCAAGGACCTCATTTTGGGTGGGTGGATGAGGGATTTGGCAGGTATTGCTCTTAGCATTTGGCATTTTCTGCCTTGGGTCATTTGGAGGGAAAGGAATTAACGAACTTTTGAGGATAAGTACTCATCTCTTGAGAATCTCTTTGTCAGCATTTATTAATTTTTGTTTAATTGGCTCCTATCTCTGATGAATTTGTTGAGACTGAGTGGTTTTTTTTTATTGGAGGATGATTGTATAGTTGCTTCGTTGTTTGTTTTTGTCTTTCACCACTGTGGCGAATGACTTATCTTTTGTTTGCTTGTTCTTTCCTCCTTTTCTTCTTCAATACATTATTTTTATCACTTTAAAAAAAAAATGTCCCACCATAACTCTCCTCCATCATGCAGGGACTGAATTAGCCCATCATTGTTTTCTAAATTGTACACCTGGAAAATCCATAGTTGAAGCTGATCAAATCCAGTTCAGCTGGGTCAGGAGAAAGACTTGTGAGTCCATGTTTATGCTAGTTTTAGTATTTGTTTAGTTAGGAATCTTGAATATTATGTTTTTTATTTGGTCCCTATTTGGCTGATTTGATTTAGTTTCCAAGTTGGTTTAGAAGTCTTACTTTTGGTAAGATACTTCTAGGGAAAGTAAAAGTCTTATTTTATTACTTCTCATTAGGTGAGGTCAAAATTATCTGTTTGATTTGATTTTTGTGTCACTTGAAAATTTTCACATTCCTTACTAATGAATCCGGGATCTTGCAAACTCGATGATGCATGATGTCCTAGGGTCTAAAAGTTTTGTGGGTTATGGGCCCAAAAGAATGACTAGAGTCGGACTTAAACAGAGCCAACGAAAAGGCTTCTCAGGCTTAGAAACAAGATTAACTCAGAATTGACAATTCTGGACACAACTAGTAGGGTTCAGAAAACAGGTCTAGAATGATCCAGTCGGGTTGAAATTTTGTAAAGCAAGTAGGTTTATGAATGAGGAAATAAACCCCAAACTTTCAGAACAAACAGTATAAGTATTTAAAGTGATCAAAACTCATCAAAACTCAAGTTTGTACTTCAAAATCCAGCAGAACAGAATTGGAAAAACCAGTCTAATTAGAACAGCAAGACAAGGTAAGGCACATAACAGAATTTCAGTAACTGATAATGCTTAAGAAAACTACAGAAATGAGATTGAGATATGTATGGAATACTATCTGAATGATGGGTTTGATTGGTTAGAATATAACACAACTCAGATGATAAGCAAGTGGTTAACTTGTAACAGAAAATCAGAAATCCTTAATAACTTATCTACAGCTATGTGATTTATTGAATAAAACATTGCAACCTTGAAAATTTGCAAGATATAATAGAAGAAGAAAAGGGAAGAAATGTGGCAGTCCCAGGCATACTACAAACCCCACACTGCCCAGCTGTGTGAATGGAGGCATATAGGGCTGTCAATCGGGCAGGCAAGGGTCAACCCGAGCCCAGCTCGAGCCTGAGCCCTTCTGCCCGAACTCGGCCCAACGTAATTATTTGGGCAGCCTGAAATGAATAGCCCAATGTCATATTTTTGGATTGTGTTTGGGCCGAATTCGGGATAGCCCGAAATTAACATTCCAATGTCTTATTTTTTATTGAATTTGGGATGAGAGAGAGAATGCGGGGATGAGAGAGAGAGAATGCAGCGATGAGAGAGAAAACACAGCGATGAGAGAGAACACATGGATGAGGGAGAGAACGCATGGCTTCAACGCTCCAAGAGGGTTCAGTGGCTGACTTATCGGAAGTGACAAGAGAGATGAGAGAAAAGAGACCGCAGGGATGAGAGAGAGAGAAGAGGGACAAGAGAGAAGAGAACAGATACCCTGTGGAGTGTGGATCAAAGTCAAACAATGGAACAAGAGAGGCAATGCTCTCTACAGTACCATGGCGCCGAGGACGAGAGAGTGACCAGCAACCGGTGACCGAAACAGCAACAACGATGGTGGTAAGGGGTGACTGTAAGCAGTAAAAGACAAAAGTAGAGGGTTATGGTTTTACTGAAAAAAAGGGTTAAAAGAGTTAGGGTTGGAGAATGAAGCTTATCACCATTGGATTAAATCTAATCCAACGGTAGATATACATGTTGGGTTTCAGACCGGGCTTCGGGCCAGGTTTATATTTCCTTTACTTCAGGCTGGGCTGAAAAAACTTGGGCTTGAGCTTAGCTTGAAAATTATTTCAGGCCTAACTTTTGGGCCTGAGCTCAGCCCAACCCAAAACTCAACTTGCCCAGCCCGCCCATTTTCAGGCCAGCCAAGTCGGGCTTTGGGCCAGCCCGGCCCAATTGACAGCCCTAGAAGGGAAGTCCAACTTCAACCCAAAATAAAGTCTTTTACTCAAAATTTTAACTTCAATCTCTATTCCATATGTTTGAAGGGGGCTGTTTAAATAGATTATGAGCTTCTTAATATTAGAAGCTGCCCAATATTGACCCACTTTCCCAAAACAAAAACTGTACAATTCTTTCTAATATCCTATAGACCCTCCCTAATTAGAAACCAAGACCCTAATAATTAACACAGCCTTTTAAAAATTGAATTAAGATTTTCTAACATAAAACTTCCTAAAGCATATCAATTTTTCCTAAAAACCTCACTATTCTCGTCACATACTAAGATCCCTTCAGTAATTTGGTCATAACTATTCCAAATCACATCGGATTTGTGAAATCTTTGTTCTTGTTTGAAAGGTAACCGAATAACCTTTCTAATGATACCAAAACCGAGCCAAATAGGCAAGTTTTGACCTTTGAAAAATTAGGGCTAAAAAATGAGTTTCAAGATTACAACTAGAAGGAAATAAAACCTAAGAAATCTAAAAAACAGAACTCTAAGTGGAACCTACATGATCATCCATGATCACGTAATTTCTTCTTGTAGCTCATGGATGCTCTTGCGTCACTCGAAGTGATTTGGGAAAGTTATGGGCAAAATATTGGTAGGGAATTATCTATTTTAGAGTTTGGCCTATGAATATGGAGATGGAGTGGTGTAAAAAATAAAAAAAAGAAGTTTGATAGTGAGTATATTAATTGCTTAGGCATATTGGTTTGTTCAGATTCCAACTCTTGTTGTCGTGAATGGATTGATGCTTGCAAGGCCTCTTAGTGCTGATTTTTGGAGTTCCATTTGTGCTGATTCTAGTGGGTTGTTTTTATCTCTAGGTGTTGATTCTGAGAGTTCTAGTCATATTGATACAACTGGATTTATCCTCTTATTCTTCCCTCTTTATTTATTTATTTTTAAAATTTGTATCTATCATCTGTTGAGTTCTGTTATCATTAATCTTAATTCTATTTCCTTATTATTGGTTTCAGAATTCAGCCTACATCCCAATAGTTGATTCCTTGATATCTCAACTTATATCCTATTTCCTATTTATAATCTTTTAGTCAATTCTCCATCATTTACAGTTTACAAACTTATGGATGTTATCTATGTTTTGATTTATTTCATATAAATTCTGGTTTTGCAATTTTCTCTTGATTTGCCACAAATCCATCACTTGAATTCTAATTCTAATTATCATCCCTTGACTAGTTTTATCCCAATTGTGTGGGATTCTAATGTGGACAATCAAGCAAGACTTATGTATGTATCCCCACGTAAGAGGGCAGGGTTTAGATGCACATATTATATGGAGTTGATTAGAATTATTTAGGGGTGGGTTATTTTGTAATAAAGCCAATAGTGTCATGTTTAGTTTAGTTTTATTGGGTTTTTAGTTGTAATCCCATTTTTGATGTTCAACCCACTTTTTTAAATGTCAAAACTTGATTTTTTGGCTTGATTTTGGTGTAATTAGATAGGTTATTCAGTTACCTTTCTAATGAGACCAAGATTGCACAAATCCGAGGTGATTTGGGAAAATTATGACAAAATTACTAAGGGGTGGTCACTAAAAACGGGAATAGTGTTTTTAGGAAATTTTGAGTTTTAATTTTTAGGAAAATAAGTTTTTAGAAAACTTGGCTAGCAAGTTTTAGGATTTTAGATAGTTTCTAATTTTGGCAAGTTTCCAATTGCTTAAGTTTGTAAGCCTATTTAAAGGCAACCCCTCATCCATAATTTGGTAGTGAAGAATAAATTTGTTTTTAAATATTTGGGTGTTCCCAAGGTATGGTTATAACCATGTTCTCCTTCTTCAAGGATTGATGCTATTCATGGGTCCCCTCTTTCTTCTTCTCCTATAGGTGTAGTTATAAGTTCCCTTCTTTCTTTTAAGGTATATCTCTATTTTTTGTTTTTATCTCTTAATTTCTTTATAACTTTCACTTTCTTTCTATACTATTCTCTTCTCATTATTTCTGTCATAATCTTATTCTTTCTTCTTCTTCTTCTTCTTCTTCTTCTTCATTCTCTTGAAACCTCCATTACAGAACCTTCACTTTTTCTGAAATTCTTTGATTTGATTCGTCAAATCTTATCGGAACTTCATGAAATTTTAACTGTAGGACCTTAACACGTCAGAAACGACCATAAAAATTTCAGAATTTTTTGACACGTTAGAGGGGCATTTTGGTAATTTTCAGATTTTCTGTTCAAAATTACCTAAAAAACCTTTTTGAGTCTTTTTCCTTCTCTTCTTTTCATTCTATATTCTCCTAAACTCTATTTCTGAAATTCTATTATCAATTTTTTTTTTTGCTACTTGAAGTACTAAATTCAATTCTTGAAAACTCATGCTTCCGCACTTTAAATCTAATCATTATTTGAGGGCTTTGGAATTGCTCTACATCAATTTTTGGTATCTTCTCCCTTGTCTAGCATCAGGTTCCCTCTTCCTTTGATAGTAACCATATCAATTTGGTACTCTCCCAAAACCTTAAGGTGTTAGGAGAGAGACAATTTAATATACTTCAACATCCCCTTTAGGAGGAACACTGTTCTCTCCTGGGAACATACTTAGGTGTAACGTGTAAGGTGCTAGTCCACACAATGCGAACACACTCGTACACCACTACATCCGAGAAAATACTTTCATCAAGATTTGAACTCACGATATAACTTGGTTCTGATACCATTTTGAGAGTGAACTAACCAACTCTCCCAAAACCTTAAGGTGTTAGGAGAGACATAAATTAATATACTTCAACAATTGGGTTGAGATATCAATGAGAATCGGCTATAGGAATGTAGGTTGAATTATGAAATCAATATAAAGAAAGATACTGAGAACTCAACCAATGATAGATAAGGAAAAGTAGAAAAATAGAATAGGGAAGAGGAAGAGGATAAATCCAATGGAATCAAGACTACTGGAATTCTAGGAATCAACACCTAGAGGCGAAGATAACCCATTGGAATCAACCCCAATGAAACTTTAGAATCAACACCAAGAGGCTTTAAAAACATCAAAATATTTTAAGAAAGCAAGAGTTGGAATCTGCTCCAAACCCATAATGCTAGAACAATTCCTGTAATCGCCAAAAAAATGTATATGTTTTTTCTTACACCACCTCTATCTCCTTCATAATTATAGGCTACACTCTAAATTTTTAATTAATAAACTCTTAAATAGATAATTTTTGTCACAAAATGAGGCCCCATCAATATTTTGGCCATAACTTTCTCAAATCACTTAAGATTTGTAAGATTTTGGGTTCGTTGGAAAGATAACTAAATAAGCTTTCAAAAGAAAAGAAAAAAAAAAGGTCATTACCCAGTGCTGGTCCCGTAACTATGGGGTGCTTGGGGGGGGGGGTGGACTGGAGACAAATCTAACCTTTGGCTTTTTTGGCACAAAGTGGCTGCTCACGAGACTCAAACCTGCGTTTTCACGCTGACAGCCCAAGCTACTACCATTGCACCAAAACAATGATCCTAACTGAATAACCTTTCAAATGACAACAAAATCAAGTGAAACTATAGTTAATTATCAAAAAAAAAGTGAAACTATAACTAAGTCTTGAAGCAAAGTAAGAAAATTAGAACTTTAATTTTCTTAAAAAATACCCAGTTGGACTCCTAAGCCAACTTAGAAACTAATTAAAATCAACTAAATAAAGACTCAACTTTTAGATACTATAGTAGTCCAGTGTCCTATTAGAAAACTACTAAAACAAGTAGAACCATGGTCTTGGTCTTTTCTTCAGCTTGTAGAACTGCATTTATTAGGCTTCAATTTTTCAGGCCAATGTTAGCCCATGAGTCATAAGCAACTAAGGTGGTTGAGGTGCATCTTAAGGTGCTTTGTGGCATGCTGGTCCTTTGTGATGTAAGGTAAGGCCATCTTCCTTCTCCAACCTCAGCCTACTGCTTGGCGCAAATCCCAATCGACCCCAATGAGGAGTCCATTACTGAGCTAAAGGCTATGGGGATTATGGGTTGTTGTTTTGAAGGTGATTGTAATATGGTCATTGGGTGGGGAATGGAGTAAGGAGATGGGTCTTGGCTTTTGGCAAATTTCATCTATGAGATTAGGGAGTTGGCTAGCTTATTAGGAGTGTCTTTTGTTCATGTCCCTAGGGACTAAGATGTCTTAGCGAATAAGCTTGCCAACTGGGTTGTTACTTTTCCCTCTCTTTAGCCGCAACACCATTTCTGAGTGGGGTGTAATGGGTGTTCCCGTGTTTTTATATTATTAGCTTTGCTCCTTTCGTTTAAATAAAATTTCTCTGTTAAGTATCAAAAAAAAAGAAAAAAAGAAAAAAGGTCTTCGTGTTCTTTCTTTAGTTTTTATAATGGCTATGGCATTCAAGAGGCTTGAGAAGTTAGATTTCTTATGGGATGGTAAGTGATGAGAAAAGGTACCACTTAAGCATTCATCCTTTAAGGTTGATGAACAAAGCTCTTAATAGAAAGTGTGGTTTTGGAAAATGTATGGAACAGAGGCGACTTTAAGTCATTGTTTCGTGACCTCTTCAATTTGGTTGGTAATAAAGCGACTTGTATAAGATTCCCTGGGTTGTATTTTTTGTATAGCTTTGCATAATTTTTGTGATTTACTTTTCCAAAAAAAAGGGGGGGGGGCAGCTTTGGTTAGTAGCCTCTTTTAGAGAGGATAGTTTATCAGGTAGTTTGTACACTGAAATTTAGGAGAGTCATTTGGAAATGCACTTACTTGCTTGACTTCCACCCTCTTGATCAGGTTTCCATGTTCAGATGGATGGGAGACAAACACCTTGGGAATGTGATTTAGAAGGAGAATTCTCTGTAAGATTTTTCTTTATTTTAGCGAAAACAAAGGCCACACTATTCTCAGCCGAATTTATCTGGGTCACTTTGTTCCCTTCTAAAGTGACCTCCTTTGGACAGCCACAAGTTAGAATCTAATGGTTGATAGTTAGATAAACAACCAAGGAAAAAGGATCCCAGCAAAATCTGAGAGGGTTGACGATTTGAAGCTTTCAAGAGGAATATAGGGTCAATTGGGTTATAGACAATCAAACATCTTGGGCCATGACATAAATAAAAGTATTTTTTTTCTTCTACAAGAATTATAGAAAGGTTTCGAGTGTTGGTGAATCATGGCAATATCAGTTGTGAATTGCAGAATATACATCAGTCAAACTAGAGTTCCTGTATTGATAAGATCTTTTAATTGGTTAACTAAGAATAAATTGTCGATGCAGGATGAACCCAACCCATTTGACAGGCATGGTCAGCAAGAGTTTCTGGCAACTGCCGATTATCTTTCCAGCTATGGATTAATCACATTGATTCAAAATATGCAGACAGCGGCAACTGAGGTTCTCAAGGCGTGAGTTGCCTGTTTATTGGTTGGTGATTTTTTTAATTCTCCCCTCAATGAATTTTTTGAGGTCTGTTTATATATTCCAGTCACCTTCATGTGCAGAACACAGCTGAAGGATCCCTTCAACACTTCCCTACTTCATGAAACCATTATGCAGATATTGGACATTTTCATGAGCATAGGGGGCCCTAAATACTGGGTGAACTACATAGTGCCTGAGAATGCTCTATCATACAGACATCAAATAGCAACATCCTCCTATGAGCTGCTTCCTGATGTTACTGAACTCGACCAACTAATAGTGGAGACACGGGCCATCCTATTGAGGCATGCTGACTTTTTTTTTCCTAGTTTTTTGGACCTTTATAAGTGAAATAGAAGGTATCAACTATGCATGAACATAGAAGGAACAGGGGAACCAAGAAAACAAGAGGGGAGCCAAAACCTCCACACAAAAGGATTAATGTGTTCGATCTATTAGAAAATGCTGATTATTGCTATTCCTCTGGAATTAATTGTGTCTTACATGCTATGTTTTCTTGCAGTAATGATTTTGGAAATGTTGTGAAGATATCGTTGAGAACAGTGGTGGATGCACTGATGGATGACATTAAGTTGCAATCAGGAGGCAGTTCATCATCGGGAGTCCCACTTGCCAAAATGTTACCTAGAGTTGCACAGATGGGTCCATTACTGCTCGAGGAACCAAACAGCAACAGGTTTATTCAAATCATTCAAAAGTTGCCAGAAGTTGAGCTCTTCTACACTCTTCTCTATTCAAGTATGCCGTCCTTGTAGAATTCCTTGTGCAGTAACAGGTTTATTCAAATCATCTGAATGTTACCAGAAGTTGAAGCTCATCCACGCTCTTTGCAAATCTGCTATCCTTGAGAACTTTGAAGAACAAGAAACCAGTAGTGGCGGTGATTTCATGTCTTTTTAAGGGGCATGAATGTAGCAAGCTGAACAGGGCCAACCTCAGGAAATTCAACTGTTCAATAGATTGGAAAAGAAATAAGGAGAAAGTTGATATGATTATTCATGCAAATTTGTAAGTTTCTTATATTTTGCTGCTAATAAATAGGGTTGTTTTACATTACGTTATAAAGGAACTCAAACTACATGATGGTCTTCAATGCTCACAAACTGTCCGATTGAACAGTCCATGTTGCATTAATCAGATGCCTAAGATTGTTGGTGACACTGTTAATGTTGACCCGGTATTTGATGGTATGGGTTGATGATCATGCCCCATAAGAACTATACAACCGTTCCATCCAGTTCAGCCCCAAATGTGTATCACCCATGGCCCTCCCAGAGATGCACCAGTTGAGGGCAGAATGTTAGTAATACTATATTTGCTTACTGACTACAAAAGAAATAATCAGCGCCCTCTGCAATGTCTAAATCAGGTAGTCTCTAGAGTGTCTAGGAGCCAACGGATTAGCAGTGTCCTGCATATATATGCTACCAAATCGAAATGAAGATCAAAAGGGTTACCCAGCTTTAATTGAACTCAGCTCCTGCATCTTCTGATAAAAAGCACATTTTCCCCAAGCCGTTTTAAAGTGTGCATGAAGCAATGGGTCAGCAGGGGAGATCAACCCAAAACTTAGTTTGACTAAGAAGACTCCCACCTCCAAAAACTATCAAGCCATACGCTATATGAAAAGAGGGGAAGGTTCTCTAGGCAGTTCCTTTTGTCCCAGATAACTCACCCATAACTGAACTCAGATCCTGCATCGTCCAAGCAAAAATGCGTTTTACTTGGTGCCATGGGTTGTGTTCATGAACAAACGAATCTGCAGCTAAGATCAGTCGCTAGATCCTTCCAAAAAGGAAGCATAGGAGAGGTAGAAATGGTTTCAACTTATAAGTACTGTGCTTATTATTGGCAGAGTAGAACAGCCCCAATATATCGCGTTGAGGGATTTGGGCCTTGCTTCAATCACGATTAATGCAATATACTATGATAAAATTGCAAAGAAAATAACACACGTAAGGGGCAACAAATTTATGTGGTTCAGTTAAGATGCCTACCTCCACAGGATGAGAGAAATTTGAGTTCCACAGTGAGAAACAAAAAGAATTGTAAAGTCACGAAGTTATATATACAATTAAACTCTAGTTTGACACAATTTCTATTTAGAAGTTAAAATCACATGCATCGGATTGGTCAACTTGTTTTGCAGCAACTATGAAAATTAATTGTTATTTTACTTCTGCATCTCTCAGAGCACCTTGTTTGAACACTTTAGCAAACCAATGCCGCTACTAATATACACTCCACCTCAAGCCTGAGTCAAGTAACCCATTAGCTCAGATCACAAATAACCATTTTTCCTGAAGAATCGCCATATGCACTTTATCGGATCAATCCAATCCTGAATCCATTTAATTTGATCATAATACGACCAATGTACATATGCAATTTTCCCAAGTCTGCTTGTCTAGTAGACTCTAGAGGACCTCAATATATTTTCTCCAATCGCAAGAGCTGTTTCACTATCGGTTATCTACACAAGCAATTGTTACCATGTGCATGTGGTTTCCAGCACACCATCAAAACTAAAGTAATTCTATTAATAACTGTATTGCCTTTCAAATGATACGAATTATCACATTTCTCTCCCATAGTTAGGACAAAAAATGTATATGTGATTTTTCATGTCTCCACCTACAATTGAATACTAGTAATCCATTGAGTCCAACCCGCCAAGTGATATTAAATTTATTTGCATCTTTTGAACATTCACCATGCCATCAAAGTATGAATTATTTCATCAAATATATTGATTTTTACTATTCCAACACCGGTGATATAATAAGTGCACTTGTCACCTAAAGAGATTACATGTCTTCTTGATGCAATGCGACACATGGCAGCACGTGATTTCAGGGTGCTTATTTTTCAGAGAAAAATCAAGGCAGAGAAGAAATTATTAATATGATTTTTATTTTATTTAGAAATATTTATTTTG
>JAOXJP010062665.1:0-15602 GCA_025762735.1 Platanus orientalis | reverse complement strand
GACATTTGGTGAGGCTAGCCTAGAAGATGTTAAATCTAATCCGAGATCACTATGGTCCAATCTATAATAATTATAGTTAACAAAACATCTCATCTACAAACATTAAAACTAATATTATGAAAATCGATCAAGTTGAAGTTTTAAGCAACAATTTCCCATGCATAATTCTTCAAATGATAGGGAAGGACGACTAAACCGGGGCTTTGACGGAGAAAAGTGGGCCCATACCATATGGGACAGGATCAATGGATTTATTTGTCGTTTTTTTTAGTTAGTTAGTTAGTTGGATATATTGATCATAATGGAAAGTGCACCCAATAGTGGAAGTACAAATAGGTTTTCTTTGCTTTTAAAGGGAATTAATTATAAATAGTTATAAAAACTTTATTTTCCATACTGGACCCCCAAGGATTTGGTGCATCCCCTTAACTAACACCTAAAGTCTTTCCCGCATGGATGGATACATCAAGTCGAAAAGTGAAATCACCTCTCCTATTACACTGCCTTGGATTTGGTGCGAACCCTAAAATCAACCTATGGTGATACTGGCATTAGGGACCATCACATCAGCATTGAAAAAGAGACTTACTCTTTTTGGGAAATGCTTTGCACTTTTTGGCATTGATATGTCCATTCCTGATGTAGGACCTCAGATGATCACACCAAATCTTAAGAACTGTTATAGTTTTTCAACGTGATGTGTCTTCCCTTGCATGTGAGAGGGCTTTAAATGTTTGCAAAGGGGGGAGCACCAAATTCACATCAAAAATAAATAAAGCTAGATTGATGTATTAATAAAATATATAACTATTATTCATTTGCACTTGACCTATAAAACATACAAAATTCTTAAAAATTTTCTTAGTAGATCAAATTAAATATTTATTTGACATTATGAAAGTTAAAATCATTTCTTTGTCAAAACGGCTGATAGAGTGGTAAATATTTAGGGTCTTCAGAATTTTCCATAAAGTAAAGGGAAATTTGTCAGATTGAACAAAAAATTTGTGGAAATTACCAAATAATGGGGTAAATCAAAACCTTACCCAAAATGGACTTATAAAGAGTATAATTGTTAGGAAGAAAAAAAGATATTTAATTATAATAATTAATTTTTTTGTTCTTTTTTTACCCTTGATTATGTGCCAAATTTTCAAAATGAACTGATTTGACAAAAAATTATCAACGAGAAGTTATATAGAACCTCTTCATCGCAGCAGACAACATCTACATAATAAACCAAAACAAAATTGGTTCACCAGAGTATACCTTGCTACAAATCCTTCGAACACATTAGACAAAATAGGCTTATTAACACCTCATCAAAGTAAAGAACAATAATTTAGGATTACTTGAAGAACTAAAATAGTACATCAAAACCATTACTCCTGGTTACCAAATGTTTTGAAACTTTTACAATTCAAGAATCATCAACAAGATGATAGAGAAGAGGTTGTCGGGCTGTAAATGGCAGCGAAAGGTCTGATCCAAAAATAGGATCTCCATATAAGAGTCTTCCTAAACAAAGACCGCAAATTATCTGAGTTAGCGATCTACATATCTGAAAGAGGAAATGTACGCTTCTAAAGATCTGGCATGAAAATCAGCTTGGAAAGGGGGAAGAATGCCTACCGCTAGTGAAGATGATAGCTATGGTTACTTTTGAGTTTGATGGGGAAGAATATACTCGAGGTCCTACTAGCTGACCCATGTTAACTAGCATAACCCTAACCCAAGATGGGCTGGCCCAAGATGGAATATACTCGCCTTGGGCCCCCTGACTCACTAGGCACCAAAGCCCTCGACAAGAAGGTAGAATTGACCCTCAATACTTGACCCCGAGCATCTTGCCAGTAACCCCGACTGTGATTCAAGGCACCCGACACTCAGAGACCACTCAAGTCCCCAAGGCCCCTAGGGACTTGAGGACTTCTCGACTTATGGAATGTGATAACCCCAACTGTTCAACTTAAGGATAAGCATGATCTTGAGGCCGTTATCTGAATAGGATAGGTTCTGCAATAGACTTGCCAACTCTGAAAAGGGTAGAGAGAGCAGAAGACGTGGCCACGGACATGGCAACAACCATTACCCGAATAGGATATTCTCTCTAGCAGACCTGCCAACTGTGAGAAAGAGGTAGGGAGAGCAGGAGATGTGGTCAAGGACATGGGTGACAGCGACACATGATAACGTAGTAGAAAACGACATGCAAGAACGTGGGAGGAAAACGATATGCGAGATCCACTCAAAATACATCACTACTCGAGGCTATAAATATGTGCATTGCTCCATTCTCCAGGTATGAGACATCAGAAACCCTAATGAGAAGAAAAGAGAGTTTTGCTACTAGAGTTCCCCTTTTTACTAACTTAACTTAAAAGAACTAGAAGCCAACACCTAACTTCCTGACCCTCTATTCGTCTGTGTGTGCAGGACCGGCCTAGTCGAATACCTGGGACGACCACAGGACCATTTGGTTGGCGTGAGGGTGCCCACTCATCCGATACGTCATTAGTTGGTGCCGTCTATGGGAAGGCTCATTATCCAGTAGAACCTAAGGTCTATATGGTCGAAACTAGGTTGATGGTGGCTCAACAAGACCAGGTTAATGGAGTTGACGATTTGGAAACCTCCATCTCCGAAGGAGCATGCCCCAAAACCCCAATGGTGGATGTGCTAGAGCAAAAAATTCAGGGGCTGATGGCGAATGTACAATTGTTGATAGAGCAAAACTAAGAGATTATATTGGAACTGAGAGGCCGGAGAGCAAAACAAGAGATTATACTATAACTGAGAGGCCGAAGGAGAGCACCAAGCAATAGTGATGCAAGACAACTAGGGTCTCACGCCCCTCTAGTCTGGAGACATGGCCAAGGACATGAAGATGAAGTTGTTAATGTCTCGGCCTCCCGGTTTCGAGAGGCAAGTCACCATGAAGAAAAGGTTGGCATTTTAGGCTCTTGGGAGGAGAAGATTGAGGATGTGAGAAAGGAGATGGCGACAATGAAGGAAGCCTTGAAAGGAATAGCCCCAACAATTGTCGATGAGATAATCCAGAGAATAGACCACCCCTTTACCCCAAAGGTAATGGCTCAACCCCTCCCTAACAAGTTCAAGTCACCGTAAATGGAGATGTTTAATGGCGACAAGAACCCCCTGGATCACCTGGAGGCCTACAAGACGCACATGAACCTCCAGGAGGCCCCTAACGAAATTATGTGTTGGGTTTTCCCAACTATAATCAAGGGGTCCGCCAGGGTATGGTTTAGCTGGCTGAAGCCCAACAGCATATCAAACTTCATAGAATTAAGTCAGTAGTTCGTCGGCTATTTTATCAGCGGGTAGAGGCACCAGAAGCTGACCACTTATCTTCTAAATATCAAGCAAAACAAGGGGGAATCCTTGCAGGACTATATGTCTTGATTTAATAGAGAGACATTGCAAGTTGATGATACCAACAAGAAGATGATCGTTGCTACTCTAATGGCCAGGTTGTTGCCCTTTAAATTCTTGTTCTCTCTCTTCAAGAATCCCCGACCCGCATAGCCAACCTTATGGTGAAGGCACAACAACACATGAATGCTGAGGATACCCTTAATGCCAGGACAGAATGGGACGTCAAGCTCAATTTGCAGCCTGACAAGAGAAAAAAGGAACAACATCAGACACCTCAGGAAGATAGGGGTGGCTGGGTGAGAGAAGGGAACGACAATCAAGGGATCATGCCACGGGTCAATCTCCCCCTAAGTAGGTTTCAAAACTATACCCCTTTTAATGCACCCGTGGAACAGGTGTTCCTCTATATCAGGGATGACCCAAGCATCAAGTGGCCTGGGAGGATCCGTGCCCTGCAGGAGAAGAGGAGCCGCGACAAGTACTAATGTTTTCATCGGGACCATGGCCACACACCAATGACTGTTTTGACCTGAAAAAGCAGATAGAAGCCATTATCTAGTGTGGAGCGCTATAGAGATTTATTGCAAGACGACAACAGGTCAGACGAGAGAACACCCGTCGAGACCTTCTTACTCAAGAAGAAAGGAGGCCTGAAGGGCCAATCAGGGAGATAAGAGTAATAATTAGAGGTTTCACCTAAGGGAATCCAGTTCATCAAGGAGATCACATGTAAGGCAGATCTGAGCCGAGAGAGACTAGTGAATGATGATGACAAAGAAACCGGTAAAGCATCTCAAGTCAGAGCACTCTCCCATCACCTTCTCTGTAGAAGATGCCCAGGGGGTGAGTCAGCTACACGATGACCCATTGGTGGTAACACTAGTAATCTCAAACTACCTCACACGCCGTATCCTCATCGACAATGGGAGCTCAACAGACATCCTTTACCTCTCGGCCTTCGATCAAATGGGTGTTGGGCGAGATAAGCTCAAGCCTATCTAAACACCATTAGTGGGATTCACAGGTGAAAAGTTACTCCCATTAGGAGCGATTAGTTTGTTAGTCATTGCCAAAACAGGAGATCAAAAGATAACTTAGATGATATATTTCTTGGTGGTCGACTACCCCTCAACATACAAAGCAATACTTAAGAGGTCGGTGCTAAATTAGCTAAGGACAGTCACCTCGACTTATCATCTACTGATGTGTTTCCCGACCGAAGAGGGAATCGGAGAGGTTTAAGGATACTAGGTGGCAGCCAGGAAGTGCTACATGACCTCGCTCAAGGGGGAGCTGGCCCCGAAAGAAAGCATGTCAATCGACAGCCTGGAGGTCCGAAATGAGAGAGCCCGAGTAGTAGTAGAACTTGAAGGAGCACTAGAAGACATCACCCTCAATCCTGGCATACCTAATGCAGTCACTTGAGTAGGATCAAACCTACCGAAAGAATTCAAAGCTCAGCTACAAGACTTTCTTATAAAAAATCGGGATGTGTTCGCTTGGACACATGAAGATATGCCAAGAATAGATCCTCGTATGGCTTTACACTATCTAAATGTGGTCCCAAACTCGAGGCTCGTTAAGAGAAGAAGAGAAATTTTGCTCCAGAGTGGAACCAGGCTATCGCATAAGAGGTAGAGAAATTATTGACGGCTGCCTTTGTGAGGGATGTCCACTACCCCGACTGGTTGGCGAACGTGGTTATGGTGAGAAAACCGAATGGGAAATGACGTATGTATGTTAACTTCACCAACCTCAACAAAGCCTATCTGAATGATAGCTTTCCACTCTCAAGGATTGATACGTTGGTAGACTCCACGGCTGGCCACCAAACTTTATAGATGCCTTCTCAGGGTATAACCAAATAAAGATGTATGGGCTCGACCAGGAGAAAACTGTCTTTGTCACCGATCGGGGACTCTTGTTACAAGGTCATGCCCTTCAGACTGAAGAATGCGGGGGCCACCTACCAGTGGCTTGTCAACGAGATGTTCAAAGGTTAAATCGGGAGGAACATCGAGGTATATGTTGATGACATGTTGGTGAAGAGCCTTCGAGTTGAGCAACATCTCGTAGATTTAAGCGAGACCTTCCAGACCTTAAGGAAGCACAAGATGAAGCTCAATCCCAGCAAATGCGCCTTTAGGGTGTCAACCGGAAAGTTCCTTGGATTCATGATGTCCTAGCGGGGAATAGAGGCCAATCCTGAGAAGGTAAAGGTCATACTCGACATGCAGGCTCCCAGGAACATAAAGGAGGTGCAACGTCTAGCTGAAAGGGTTGCCGCGTTAAGCAGATTCATCTCCCGGTCCACAAACAAGTGTTACCCCTTTTCCCCTATTAAAGAAAGCTTTCTACTGGGACGAGGAGTGCGACAGGGTCTTCCAAGAGCTTAAGGACCACCTTGGCTGCCTACCAGTGATCAATCAACCAAAGCAAAGTGAGGTGCTCTACCTATACCTATCAGTGTTAGAGATAACAATGAGCTCAGTGCTACTAAGAGAAGAATCCGGGGTACAAGCACTAATATACTACACCAGCAGAGCCTTCAGGGAGGCAGAGAAAAGGTACCCAAGGGCAGAGAAAATGGCGTTCGCACTTAGGACCATATTGCACAGGCTTGAAACCTCAAGGAGTCTAGTCAAATGGTTGATAGAGTTAGAGCGTTTGACATCAGTACCATCCCTGTGGAGCCATCAAGGGCTAAGCCATTGCGGATTTCATCGTCGAGTACACTTATGTGCTGAGCGCAGAAGTTGAAATGCATGAAGAGCAGCGAGAAGAAGAAGTAGACTAGGCAAGATGGATTGTGCACATGGATGGTTTCTCCACCAATAACGTAGCTGAGGAAGGAGTTGTCCTGATTACGCTAGAAAAAAGTAAGCTTGAGTATGCCATAAGGTTCGGGTTTAAGGTGATCAACAACGAGGCTGAGTATGAGTCTATGATCACAGGGCTGTGTCTCACCCGCACACTCAGAACCAGAAATGTAAAGGTCAATAGCAACTCCTAGCTTGTGGTCGGACAAGTACGAGGGGAGTATGGAAGGATGGCCGGATGAAACAATACTTTGCCATAGTTGAGAAAGAAAAGCCTAAATTCAAGCATTTTAGCATACATCGGTTTTCACAAGGGAATAACGAAAAAATCGACAGGTTGGCCAAACTTGCATTAATCATCAATGAAAATCTAAGTCCTTGGATCCTCATGGAGCACTTACCCGAGCTAAGTATCAAGGAGGAGGGCCATAGAGAAGTCAACGTGGCAAGTCCAAAGCCAGAATGGGTCAGTCAAATTATAAGAAATTTAAAGAAGGACAAGTTGCTCGAGGACAAGGAGGAGGTGAGAAAAGTAAAAACGCTGGCCAATTGATATCTATTTCTTGGCGACAATCTCTACAAAAGAAGCTTCACTCTCTCTCTACTCAGATGCTTATCTGTGGAAGAAGCTGACTATGTTCTTCGAGAAATACTCGAGGGAATATGCGAGAGCCAGAATAATGGCCCACAAAGCAATCAGAGCCAGATACTATTGGCCATCTATGCAAAAAAGATGTTGTTCTCCTCACTCAAAAGTGCGACAAGTGTCAGAGATTTGCCAACGTCCCTAAGATACCTGTAGAAGAATTGGTCCCGATGACAAGACCCTAGCCTTTTGCGTAGTGGGGAATCGACATAGTTGGACCACTTCCCATGGGGAAAGGACAAATGATGTTCTTGGTGGTAGCCATCGACTACTTCACCAAGTGGGTGGAAGCTGAACCCTTGGCAAAGATCACCGAGAAGAACATTTGTGACTTCACATGGAGGTCTATCGTCTGTCGGTTTGGGATCCCCTAAGTCATTAACAGCAATAATGGCAAGCAGTTCGATAATGCATGGTATCAGGAATTTTGTGTAGAGTTTGGTATCAAGAGTTATTTTTCTTCCCCGGCTCATCCTCAGTCCAACAGCTAGGTGGAGGTCACAAATATAACGCTCTTGGGCATAATCAAAAAGAGGCTCGATAGCTCCAAAGGCCTTTGGCATGAGGAACTCCCAAGTGTCCTTCGGGCATACCGCACCACGGTGAGGACTCCCACGGGGGAAATGCCATTCTCGCTAGCATTTGGAACCGAGGCGGTAATACCAGTCGAGATTCGAATAACCACACACAGAGCAACAAACTTCGAGAAGAATGAAGAAGGCCTTAGAATCAACCTCGACTTATTAGCAAAAAAAAAGATGAAGTCGCACTTTGGATTACCGCCTACAAGCAAAAAATGGCTAAGTATTACAATTCCCAAGTCAAGACAAGGAGATTTGCGGTCGGGGATTTAATACTCAGGAAGGTGACCTTAGCAACACAAGACCCAATAGAGGGAAAGTTGAAACCAAATTGGGAAGGGCCTTACCGGGTAACACGCTACAATAGACCTAGGACCTACCACCATGAGACAATATAAGGGGAGCCCTTACCACGACCTTGGAACATAGAACCCTTGAGAAAATATTATTAATAAAATTGATGTTACCATTCTAACTATTGAAATGATCTGATTATGTAGGATCGACAAAGTTTTAGGTCATTGCGCTCAAGCTACAAGATTAGCCTCGGGTTACAAGATTAACCCTCAGGCCACAAGACTGGCCCATCCTTCCCAGATCAGGCAACAAGATTAGCCTCACGTTATAAGACTAACCCTCAGGTCACAAGAATGACCACAGGCTATAAGACTGGCCCGTCATTCCCAGATCAGGCTACAAGATTAGCCTCGGGTTACAAGACTAACCCTCAGGTCATAAGAATGACCACATGACACAAGACTGACCCATCCTTCCATGACAGGCTATTAGACTAGCCCCGGGTTACAAGACTAACCCTTAGGTTATAAGATTGATCCCAAGCCACAAGATTGGCACGTCCTTTCACATCAGGCTACAAGACTAGCTATGAGTTACAAGACTAACCCTCAAGTCATAAGATTGACCCCGAGCCGTAAGATTGGTACATCCTTCCGCATCAGGCTATAAGACTAACCCTCGGGTTATGAGGTTAACCCTCTAGTCACGAGGATGACCCCGAGTATCAAGACCAAGCAATGACTTGTATCAAGACCAAATGACTTCCTAGATAAAAAAAAATGCAAGGCAAAGGAGGATCTCACAAGTTAACAAAAAGAGCTCGAATCATATTAAGGAAAGTGCATCGCTTCCTTACCAAGTAAGCTTAGCTACACCCCCTCCCAAATAAGATAAACAAACTAGAGGAACATTTGAGAGTACCTAGCAGCATCACACAAGGAATAACCCCTCTTAGGAAAAGGGCTTAAGCCCTGAAGGGGTGCTATCGGGGACCCTCTCTTTTTAAAAAAATACAAGGAGCTTAACAGGCAATAGGCTGGTCAGTTAAGGAGGCTTGACCCCTGGCATACATTTACACTTAGGGTGCATTTGGATTCACGGAATTGGATTGGCCTTGGAATTACAATTCTACAGAATTCAAATCTATAGAATTGAATTCCGCAGATTTAGAATTTTACTATTTGGATGCATAAATGTATGAATGGAATTGGAATTAAAAAATCTCATTTCCACTATTTGGATACACAAATATTCAAAATCTCAAATCAGCTCCATTTTGTTCACTCTCTACCTGGTAGGTGGCAGCATTGAGATTTTATAGTCCATCACCAATGACTACCAAGTCTTATGAGTTGGGCACCAAAGCTTTACATTCACCATGCTTGAGCTTCTATATGACCTTCAGTTTAAGGGTGGCAATTCATGTTGGCGGGTCAATTAATAAGGTAATAAAGGGCATTTTGAGTACTTTGTGTGCTAAAAAATCCTCATAGTTGCATGAGGGAGGAGAGCATTTTAGTCATTTGAATAAACCTAAAGCATAGCTAACATGAGCTAGATTTTCTATTTAGGGGCATTTTGGTTAGTTAATAAAATAATAAAGGGCATTTTGGGTATTTTGTGTACAAAAAAAATTGCTCACACTTACTTGAGGGAGGAGGGCATTTTAGTCATTGAATAGACTTAAAGCATGGCTAACATGAGCTAGATTTTCTATTCAGGGGCATTATGGTTAATTAATAAAATAACAGGCATTTTGGGTATTTTGTGTGTTATAAAACTCCTCACAGTTACTTGAGGGAGGAGGGCACTTTAGTCATTTGAATAGACTTAAAGCATCAGTGAAGGTATTTGGTCACACGTTGGTTTTATGAGAAGGAATTGGAAATAACAACCTTTGTGTAGTCATTTCAATTCTACTGATTTGGGGCTTCAATTCTTCATTCTAATTCCTTGGGGATTGGACCTAAATCCATTTATGTGATTTAAAATCGATCCTAAATGACGGAAATGGATTTGAGAACCCCAATTCCATTTCCACTCTTCCAATTCCCTAAATCCAAACGCACCCTTAAGGAATTACATATAGAGAATTTCCTTGCATAATTGGCAAGAGTATGCTACCTAAATATCTAAAGATCTCCTACGTATTAGGCAAGGTCCATTTATTACTAACAAATAAAAAGTAAGAAATATATAATTTTTATAAAAGGAAGAAGGTAAATATGGTGCATAACATTGCCGCCCTCTAAAGAATGACATGTCTTCATGGCGTGAAAATAAGAACTTTGTTATCGGTCACATCTTTTATTGTTCTAGCGCTCTCAATTCCTTCGATCAAGAAAATTTCATTCGATCAATAAAATTTGCATTTTCTTGCAATGATGCCCCAGTGTGAATCATTCATCACAGTAGTAACATAAGCCCCGTTTACATTGGACCCTCATTTCATCAGCTAAAATTCTCTTTGTGGGTGCAGTGATCACCCTAGGTGGTGCCTTTGGGTGTGTAGTAATGGTAGTTGAAGATTCTGAACCACCTATCACATTAGGCCCCATGGATGATCCAAATGATGGTGTCAGATGTTCAGACACAACATGGTTTAACCTTTGTAATCAAGCAAGCTTCTCTTCTTGACAACAAGCCAACTCTATTGCATCCAACAATGATGATGGTTGGAACATCAATACTTCTTGGCCAATCTCGTCTTACAGCTTTTGGATGAACATGCCCATTAAAGCCCTATCTGACCATCCCTTGACATGATTAGCAAGACGTTTAAATTTATCTTGGTAGCTTTGTACGGTTCTTGAACCTTGTTGTAGCTTGGTCAACATGTCATCCAGGTTCCCATAGTCGATAGATCCAAAATGGACCAACATGGCTTCTGTTATTTTCTTCCATGCGAGAAGGGTTAGCGCGGCTATACCCTTAAAACCATGTTGATGCAGCCCAATCCATGTGGAGTGAAGCAAGAAGAGCCTTTTTGTTCTCATCCGTTCGATGATAACTGAAGAACTGTTTAGATTTGTAAATAAACTTTAATGGATTATGTCCATCAAAGCATGAGAAATCAGTTCGGGCAAAACGTGGCTGAATTTTACCGTCATTCAGATAGTAGGGATTCTCAACTTTGGATTCTCCAATCCCCGTGTCTTCCCCATTGGTGTTACTGGGGAGTTGCATGGTAAGGCGTTCCAAAGTTTGTTGGATCAAATCAAGCCTAGAGTTCATCTAATTCCAAGCTTCTTCTAGGTTTTCCACACATTTCTTCATCTCGGTCTTCGTCTTCCTTAGCATACCTAGGAAAGAGCTTTGATACCAAATGATAGGACCCAAGTCCTGTCAAACCCACGTTTAAAGAGGGGAAAGGTGTCCTCCTGTGCAAAACACATAGTTTGTGTAAACTTTCAATGGTTTCATTACTCTATTAAGGAATTACATTTAGAGAATTTCCTTGCATAATTGGCAAGATTATGCTGCCTAAATATCTAAAGATCTCCTACATATTGGGCAAGACTCATTTATTATTAACAAATAAAAAGTAAGAAATAAATAATTTCTATAAAAGGAAGAAGGCAAATATGATGCGTAAAACTAACTAATATACCAAAAGTCTTAGGACGGATGAAAACGCATTAGGTTAGGTTCTTAACCTTTGGGATTGTAATAGGTAAATTTGAGGGGAGAGGAAGAAGATGAGGGCGTGATAAATAATGTAGGAAAAATGGAAGGATCATTTTGCTACGAAGATAGAAAGAGAATCATCTCGGCATTAATTAAGGTTCTTAGCATTAACTAGTTGAAAGAGAAAACCCTGTTAAGAAATTGGATTACCGATTTGGAGCATGCCCAATTTGTAGAAGAAAGGAGGCCTACTCTATTTGCTTGGAGAGAGAAACATGCTAAAATTTAATTATTTTTTGATTCTTTAAGTTACCAAATTTAATAGGAGAATTAATTAAATATAAATCTTATCTAAATCAGAAAGATGGAAGAGAGAAAAAGATTAGGAGTTGTTTTAAGAGAATTTTTATTATGACAAAGATGTGTGAAAGATGAGATTTTCTAGGAGATAAAATTTATTTACTTGATTTTCGGGGGATGCTAATAACTTTTTGATTCCTTGGTCCTTGTGCATGCGCACAAAAGCTGATCGCTTATCATATTCGTATTGTTAACTCTTATCACTATTAGCTTAGATTAGGTCTTGTCCACAACCTAAGTGCATGGTTTGACATAAAAAGATGTCCACAGCCTATGACCTGCTAAGTTCCCGTCAGTCTAAACAGGTGGTAGGACATTATTAAAGGAAAAAAATAAATTATAATTTTTGAAAATTACATTTCACTTTTTCCTGCCAGTCATCTCCTGCCAGATGTTAGACTAGACCTTAACAGGTCATAGGCCAACAGGAGAAGATCCTTTCCGCCCATTAGGACAAGAGCCGATTTGAAATATGCATTTCACTCATTTTTTTCTACCAATCATCTCCTGCCACCTGGTAGACAAGACCTTAACAGGTCATAAGGCGGCAGGAGAAGAACTCCATGCTGAGCCACAACTTTCGTACGTATAACTTGCAACTAAACACAGCCTTAATGAACCCCTTTTATTTATTAAAAAAAAAAAAAAACAATTGCAATGACGAGAAAGAGACACGGGGGAGGGGGGACAAACCAGATCAGATATTGGTAAATCCCAGAGCTATTCCACACAGTCCGACGAAATGATTGTTAACCTCCGTCAACGGAGAAACCAAAAATTTCCACTCCTTAAACCCATCTTCGCAGTCAAGTGAGCTTGCCGTCATACCACTTATCGCTATATTAGCTGACTCGTAGTCCTTAGACTTGAAGTAAGTGATAGCTTCTTGGGCATCATAGGTTGCTGCACTGAAGTAAAGTTGCTGACAAATATTTAAGCATTCCTTAACGTTTGAAGCCACTGTACTATCCTCCAACAGCTTCTTAATCTGCTCGCCGATTTGATTTGCATTGGCTATCAACAAGTTAACCGAGATTAACGCAAGTTCTTCAAGGTCAGCAGTATGGCTCTTGGGATCTTCTCCCAAAGACTTCACGCCGAAGTCGAGCGTCACGGTTGGGTTGGCCTGTGAAATTTTCTTGCATGAGTCGTCAACAATATCGCCGACTATTGCTTGAAAGAGAAGGGTAAGACAAAATGTGAAGAAGAAGAAATAGAAAGAATGCCTCATTTTAGTTTTCTTTCTGAGCAGATTGAATTGTTATGTTCATCCTCTACCACGTACGTCTGAATTGATATGATGGGTGATATCTTTTCAATGATTTTGTGATTTAAGAATTTCTTCCAGAAGAATACATTGAAAATAGAAACTAAAGATTTGTCTATGTTTTTTTAAGGTATATAGAGATTTGCGTATATATCTTGGATTTCATACTCTTCTATGTTGGGAATTGTTTTTAAGTCATTTTCTTAATACGTTTATATAAGGAATATGATTCAGTAGGTTTTCCTCATATCAAGCCCCTAATGTAACCATTGGATCGGAATATATTTAAACTGATACAGGATCCCTCCTCCGTATTAATACGAACAAATTCAAGTCCAACGGTTTCTAAAGGTCTATGCAAACGACATTACTAAATCATAACCTTTTTCTTATTATATTACTTGTCATACAATCCATTTAATTATTTTTGGTGGCAGCCAATGGCATATAACAAAGTAGTATATCCTTCCTTACAAGTGTGTGTCTATATATATATATATATATATAGTGTATAAATTTTTGGCCCAAACTTAAGCCCCAACCTAAAATCCGGCTTTGGGCCCTTAGGGCGAAGCTTGGGTCAGCCCTTTTTGGACCATTTTTTTTTTACTTTGCCAGCCTCTTGTGCGCAACAGTCCTCGTGAGTGATAGGATATATATTGTATTTACCAAAAAAAAAAATTACAATATTTCCATGAGAGGACCTTAAAGATTGTTTGTAGACTATAACAAATAGTATGAACTTTATGAGGTTTGCTCTTTTGTACTATCTTAACTAACTGGTCCTACAATTTGCAAGAGTCCTCTACATTTTAAAAAGGTGTGAAACTGGAAAAATTATTAAAAAAATATAGTGTTTGGAATGGGCAAGGGGCCTGTTAATTCATACTCCAGGTGATAGGGTGGAAGAAGGTTCCAAAAATCAAATGATAAACCTCTTAGCTAAAAAAACGTTTATGATATGTGCTTAGGGTCTACAAAAAACCACAACATGGCAATAGACACCTTGGTGTGTATTAATCCTAAATCCATTGCATCACAAATCCTTTTCTATCTTTAAAAAATACCAGGCCCCGAAATTGTTAGCTATTCGTGATCTCACTTATGCTCATTTTGCAACTGTCTATGTTCCATACCAAATAGGTCAGTTGATTTATCGAGAAAAAATCATGATCGGTCAGGGATGAGTTAGGGAAAAATCCTCCTATATACCTGATAGATGAGCTGATCAATCAGAGCTCTGACTCGCCTTTGATCGGTCATGGATGAGTCAGGAAAAACCTGGTCTCTGTTTCAAAATTTAACTTATTGATTTGGTTCTTTTTTGGTCTTAGATAGATCTACTTATCAACATAGAGTTGAAACTTAGCCGTGTAAGTTGCGAGTGGACCAATGTGAAGCTTTAGCTTCGTTGTTGGCCAGAGCCCCTAGCCAATGACCAGCTACCCCTTTCGAGCTCAGTTGACCCCTTCTTGATTCACATTACAAGACATAAGACTTTTTGCATCAATTAAAGTTGATGCAAAAAATAAATAGTTGATGCCAAAAATCCTTTCAACTTTTTAGTTGATGCAGCCTAAAGAAAGTCTCCTCGTCAACTAGGCGGATTGTTGGAAAAAGTAACACTTTTAACGTCAACTAATGGGTTTTTTGCGTTAACTTTTAGTTGACGTAAAAAAAAAAAAATCATTCATTTATATTTAACCTTTTAAATACATTCTAAAACTATATACTTTCAAATTATTTTTGTTCCATTTTTTGTTGTATAAATAAAAACATAGATAATAGATCCATTCCCTTTTGGGTAAGTAAAATTAGAGCTGTCAATAAACCAAGCTATCTCAGCTTGTTAAGATCTAAGCCTGAGCCTGAGCACGAGCATTGTTTTAAGCTTGGTGAGCTGTGCTTGAGCTTTGATTTAACATCGTTTCCTAAGTGAGTCTGAGTCGAGCTTTACTAAGCTCAACTCACTAGAAGTTGGTCTTATTAAAAGTTCAATTTGGTTGAGAATTTTATAAGAATATACATATGCATAATGATTTATATGGTATCATAACAATAGTAATGTTCAAACAAGACAAATTGGGTGGAGTCTTTTTTCCTTGGCCGAGCTGAGCCGAACCTGAGCCTCTGTTTACGAGCCTAAGCTTGGCAACTTATGCCTGAGCTTAGATTATATAAGGCTGTCAATTGGGTTGGGCTAGCCCAGGACTTGACATGTTTAACTCGAAAAATAATCATGTTGGGCCAACTTAATTCCAGGTTGAGTTGAGTTTGGGCCCAACTTTTAAGCCTAAAATTTTATTCAGGTCAAGTTTAAGTAAACTCAAGTTCAGCCTAAGGCCCGGCCGGACAAAACTAATTAGCTAATAATAATTTTATTCATATGATGATATTAGGTTTATATTTTTTTATCTTCATTTTTTTTTGTTTCATATATTTTTAACAAATTTACTATCATCAAATAGTTTAAGTGTCAACTGTTAAAAAAATCCCATATAATATATATTTAGGGGCAATTATGGGCATAAAATAAACCCAAAAATTAATAAAAGAGTTTTAATTCGGATAGCTAAATTCGGCTCGAAGCTCATTTTTTGAAAATG
>JAOXJP010062643.1:0-15604 GCA_025762735.1 Platanus orientalis | reverse complement strand
GTAAGGAGGATTCTTCAAGCATGATAGTAGTCTAGCTATGGCCTTAGGAATTACATAGACTTTACGGATTGAATTGTGATGCATGTTTACGTCCTCATAAACAAACACCCCAGGTGGGTCATACCTTACAGTCGTCCCATCTTTGACAGAGTGTAAGTAGAGGACCGGTCGGGACTGAAGATGTTATTGCGCTTTCTCTGGAAGCTGTGAGGGTTGTGATAACAAGGAACCCAATGCTATATATTTTGCATAACTCCCTAACGGTATTAGCACTAAGATAACACATAGACTATGAATCGAAGTGTAGCATTCAACTATGTCTGAATAACCAGGATGTTATGTGGCAATTTGTAAGAGATTAAGGTTTGACCTGAAATGGTGTATTTGGACTGTAATAAGGTGCTCTGACTAATTCATTCATGACTGAGATATCTGGAAAGACTTCTTTCGGTATGCCTATCCTCCTAAAGTTCAGGTTCACTCTTCCTAAACCAAGGGTGCTTAGAGTCTTGAGGCCTAAAAGTTGTCATGCTATCCTTATGCTATCAAATGACCTGAGTCAAAATTTGGGTGTTAACAAAGACGAAGCAGGAAATGCCACAGCCTCCCGATTTCAGGACGCAAGGCAGCTTGGGGAAAGGGTTCATACCACTGACCTTTAAGAGGATGTAAGAAGGGAGATGATGACCATGAATAAAGCCATCAAAGGAAAAGCTCAAGCCACAATCGACGAACTGATCCAGAGGACGGACTATCCGTTCACTCCAGAGGTAATGGCTCGACCACTTCCCGACAAATTTAAGCTGCCTCAGATGGAAATGTTCAACGATGATAAGGATCCTCTTGACCATTTGGAAGCGTATAAGATGCATATGAACCTCCAGGCGGCCCCCGATGAAATCATGTGTTGGGCCTTTCTCATGACAATCAAAGGATCCGCCAGAGTTTAGTTTAGTCTGTTAAAGCCCGATAACATCTCAAATTTTATAGAGTTGAGTCGACAATTTGTCAGCTACTTCATAGGTGGCCAGAGACACTGGAAGCCTGCCACCAATTTGTTAAATATCAAGTAAAATAAAGGTGAGTCCCTCTGGGACAACAAGTCATAGTTTAATAAAGAGATGTTGCAGGTGGATGATCTTGAGGAAAAGGTGATTGTGGTTGCTCTCATGGCAGGGTTGTTGCCCTTTAAGTTCCTCTTATCTCTCTTGAAAAATCTTCTGTCCCGCATGGCCGATCTCATGGTGAAGGTGCATCAACACATGAACGCTAAGGACATCCTCAATGCTCAACCAGAATAAGAAGATAGCTCATAGTCAAACAAAAGGAAAAGAGAGCAGCAAGCTATGTGAGAAGAAATGGGCAGTCGAGCGAGAGAAGGAAACTGTAACTGCGAGGGTAGGCCCCGAGTCAATCTCCCCCTAAGCAGGTTCCATAATTACACCCCCTTCAATGCGCTCGTGGAGAAGGTGTTTCTACACATCAAGGATGACCTGAGCATCAAATGGCTTGAGAGAATCTAGGCCCCGCTGGAAAAGAGAAATCACGACAATTATTGTCATTTTCACTAGGATCATGGCCATGACACAAACAATTGCTTTGACCTGAAGGAGCAGATAGAAGCCCTTATCCAACGAGAGCAAATACAGAGATTTGTTGCAGGGCGACACCTGATTAGGCTTGAAGACACCCACCAGGACCCTTTTATTTAGGAAGAAAGAAGGCCAGAAGGACCGATAAAAAAAATCAGGGTAATAATTGGTGGATTTGTCGAGGGAGGAGAGTCTAGTTCAGCAAGAAGATCACACGTGAGGCAGATTCACGTAGAAAGAGACCGAAAGATGATGATGATAGAGAGGTCGACCAAGCATCACAAGGCAGAGCATCCCCCCATCACCTTCTCTACAGAGGATGCCTAAGGAGTAAGTCAGCCGCATGATGACGCATTGGTGGTGACGTTAGTCATTTCAAACTACATCATGCACCGTATCCTCATTGACAATGGGAGCACAACAAAATATTCTCTACCTCCCAGCCTTCAACTAGATGGGTGTCGGACGAGACAAACTTAAGCCCGTTTAAACGCCCTTGGTCGGATTCATGGGTGACAAGCTGCTCCCACTCGGAACCATCGGCTTATCAATCACTTCTGGGGTGGGAAACCGATGGGTCACCAAGGTAGTTGATTTCTTAGTAGTCGATTGCCCTTCTACCTATAACGTAATCCTTGGAAGGTTGGCACTGAATATACTGAGGGCAGTTACCTCGACCTACCATCTCTTGATGTGCTTCCCAATTGAGGGAGGAGTCGAGGAAGTCAAGGGGGACTAGGTGGCAACCAAAGAATGTTATATGGCCTCACTCAAAGGGGAGCTGGCCCCAAAAGACCATGACAATTGATAGTTTAGAATTTCGAGATGAAAGGACTTGAGCGATGGCAGAACCAGGAGGAGAACTTTAGAATATTATCTTCGACTCAACAATGCCCGACTGAGTGACCCAAGTGGGGGTAGACCTACCAGAAGATTTCAAGAGACGATTGCAAAGCTTCCTCATCGAGAATTGAGACGTATTCGCCTGAACACATGAAGACATACCAGGGATAAATCCCGGGCTGGCCGTACACCAGTTAAATGTGAACTCGGCCTCGAGGCCCATCAAGTAGAAGAAGAGAAACATTGCCCCAGAAAGAAATCAAGCCATCACAAAGGAAGTGAAGAAACTGTTAAATGCCTACTTCGTGAGGGAGGTCCACTATCCTGGCTGGTTGACAAATATAGTTATGGTATAAAAGACTAATGGGAAGTGGCGTATGTGTGTCGACTTCACCGACCTCAACAAAGTGTGCCCCAAAGATAGCTTTCTGCTCCCATGGATCGATGCTCTGATGGATTTGATGGCTGGCCACCAGACCCTTAGCTTCATGGATGCCTTCTTGGGCTAGAACCATATAAAAATGCACAAGGCCGACCAGGAGAAAAAGGCCTTCGTCATCGATCGATGGATTTATTGTTACAAGGTCATGCCCTTCAGGCTAAAGAACATAGGAGCAACCTACCAGAGACTAGTCAACAAGATTTTTAAAAACTAGATCGGGAGGAACATCGAAGTGTTTGTGGACGACATGCTTGTGAAAAGCCTCATAGCCGAGCAACATCTGTCACATTTAAGTGAGACATTCTAGACCCTAAGAAAGTATAAGATGAAGCTCAACCCTGACAAATGTGTTTTTAGAGTGTTTGTTGGGATATTCCTCGGGTTTATGGTGTCCCAACGAGGGATATAGGTGAAGAACGTGAAGGCCATAATCGACATGCAACCATCGAGGAACACAAAAGAAGTGCAACGGTTGGTTGGGAGGGTCGCAGCTTTGAGCAGATTCATATCCTGTGCCATAGACAAATGCTTCTCATTTTCTGTTTGTTGAAAAAGGTGTTTCGATGGGATAAAGAATGTGATAAGGCCTTCCAGGAGATCAAGGACCATCTCAGTCACTTCCCGTTAATCAATCAGCCAAAACAGGGCATGGTGCTCTATGTATACATGTCGGTATCAGGAGCAATAGTCAGCTCAGTAGTACTCAAGGAGGACTGCAGGGTACAAGCATCGGTGTACTATACTAGTAGAGCCTTCAGGGGCAGAAGAGAGATACCCGAGGGCCGAGAAGATGGTGTTTACCATTGAGGCCTTATTTTCAGGCCCATACCATCTAGGTGCTCACTGACTACCAGCTTAGAACCATACTCCACAAACCTGAGACCTCCTGGAGACTAGTTAAATGCTTAGTAGAGTTGAGTGAGTTCGACATCGAATACCACCCTCGAGGAGCCATTAAGGGTCAAGCAATGAAGGACTTCATCGTTGAATACACTCATGCATTCGGGGACTACTCCGAGGCACAAGAGGAACAACCCGGGAGAGATGAGGCATGTTAGGCTGAGTGGGTCATACATGTAAATGGCTCCTCCACGAATAGCCTGGCCGAGGGAGCGGTTGTCTTGGTCACATCAGAAGGAAACGAACTCGAGTATGCCATCGAATTTGGTTTAAAGGCAACCAACAACGAGGTTGCCGAGGGAGGAGTTGTCTTGGTCACATCAGAAGGAAACGAGCTCGAGTATCCCATTGGATTTGGTTTCAAGGCAACCAACAATGCGGTTGAGTACGAAGCAGTGCTCATTGGACTACATCTGACCCGTGGCCTCGGAGCCAAGCGAGTTAGAGTTAACAATAATTCCCAACTTGTGGTAGGGCAAGTACAAGGGCAATACGAAGCAAAGGACAAACGGATGAAATAGTACCACACTTTGGTAATAACGGAGCAATCCCGATTCGAGTATTTTGCCATACAACGGGTCTCATGGGATCAAAATGAAAAAGCTGACAGGTTGGCCAGACTCACCTCATCAATCATGGAAAGTCTTAACCCTGAGATCTTCATTGAGTGTCTACCCAGGCCGAGCACCGAGACAGAAGAAGACCAGGAAGTTAACATGGGCAGCCCTGAGCCTGAGTGGGTCAACCAGATCATAAAATATCTAAAGAGCGATGAATTGACTAAGGATAAGGACGAGGTAAGAAAGGTTAAGCTAAGGGAAAGTCGATATCTCTTCCTCTATAAGACCCTCTATAAGAGAAGCTTCACCCTCCCCCTACTTAGGTGCCTCTCTGAAGAGGAGGTCGACTATGTATTCTGAGAGATATATGAAGGAATATGTGGGAACCACTCGAGGGATAAGGAAATGACCCACAAAGTAATCAAGGTAAGATACTATTGACCCTCCATGCAAAAGGACACTTCCATGCTCACTCAAAAGTGTGACAAATGTTAGAGATTCGCCAACGTCCCCAAAAAGCCCATAAAGGAGTTGGTCCCAATATTTGGACCCTAGCCATTTGCTCAATGGGGAATTGACATTGTTGGGCCCCTTCCTTGAGGAAAATAACAGATGACATTCTTAGTAGTAGCCATTGACTACTTCACAAAGTAGGTAAAGGCTAAACCCCTAACGAAAATCATTAGGAAAAACATTCATGACTTCACCTGGAAATCGATCATATGCCGGTTTAGGATTCCCCGAGTGATCATCACCAACAATGGCAAGCAACTTGAAAATGCCCAATATTGGGAATTATGTGTAGAACTTGGGATAAAAAATCATTTCTCTTCCTCAACTCACCCCCAAGCGAACGGCTAAGTAGAGGTCACCAATAGGACGCTTCTAGGCATTATTAAGAAAAGACTCGAGGACTCCAAAGGCCTTTAGCCTAAGGAACTATAAAGCATCATTTAGGTATACCGTACTACGGTAAGGACTCCCACCAGGGAAACACCCTTTCTACTGGCATTCGGAACTGAGGCAGTAATACCGATTGAAATTAGAATGGCCACATACAAAATGGCGAACTTCGACTAATGAAAGAAGGAAGACGGACTCAGGAATAATCTCAACCTACTGGAAGAGAAAAAGGATGAGGCCACACTTCAAGTAGCCGCCTACAAGCAGAGAATGGCCAAGTACTACAACTCACGAGTCAAGATGAGGAGATTTACAGTCGGAGATTTAGTGCTAAAAAAGGTTGGCCTGGCGATACAAGATCTGACATAAGGAAAGTCGAGACCAAACTGGGAGGGACCTTATGGGTAACAAGCTATAATAGACCTAGAACTTTCCACCTAGTGACAATACAGGGGGAGTCCTTGCCACGACCATGGAATGTAGAGCATTTGAGAAAGTATTAGCAATGAAGTTGATGTAATGATTCGACTCTAATTAATGAAATGTTCTTACTCTATAGAGACATGACAAATTTTAGGTCCTTATGCCCGGGTTACAAGATTAACTTTTAGGTCACAAGATTGACCCTAAGCCACAAGACTGGCCCATTCTTCTAGGCCCTTATGCCTCGTGCTCGGGTTACAAGATTAACCCTCAGATCACAAGATTGATCCTCGGCCACAAGAATACCCCATCCTTCCAAGCCCTCGTGCCTCGTGCTCGGGTTATAAGACTAACCCTTGGGTTACAAGACTTGCTCTTGGGTTATAAGATTAACCCTTTGGTCACAAATTTGACCCCAAATCACAAGATTGACCCCGAGTCGTGAGATCAACCCATCCTTCGAGGGAAAAAGCACAAGGTAAAGAGAAGTCTCACAAATTAATAAAAGCAAAGAGGCCCAAGGCACATCAGGATGCATGCATCACAACTAGAATTGACCCCTCGATACCAAGTAAGTACAGCTATACCCTCTCGCATATAAGAATTAAAACGAGGATTTAAGAGTACTCGTAGCATTGTTAAAGAAAGACCCCTGTATGGGGGAAGGGCTTAAGTCCAAAAGAATGCCACCGAGAATCCTTATTCACCCAAAACCAAGAGAGACTAGATGGATCTTCTCCCTCTTTCTTGAAAAAGTGTTTAAGGACAGAACACTAGTCAGCTGAGATCATATTACCCCCAAGGCGCACCTTCACTTAGAAAAATTCAGTTACCATCATTTATCTCTATTCATTGTGAGAATATTAACCCCAAGGCACACCTATACTTAGATAAATTTTCCATTGTCCACCCCTATTCAGTTAAAGGTTATTTACCCCAACACGAACTCATACTTAGAAAAATTTGGTAACTATCCCTACACTCTTAGGACCCCCTATTCTAGCCTACCAAGATACACACAGGGAACTCGAGAAGAAATGTAATTACCACGACACATGTCCACACTTAGAAAAATTTAAGGAAAGAAATGGCAACAAGAATACTATATATAAAAATGAGGACAAAAAAGAAATTTCATTTATATAATGAGGGTTTACAAAAAAATAAAAACAATAACAAAGTAAAATATAACTACGATTGGGGGTTGGCATCTGCCGAGGTGGCTTCTCCCGGGGGAACAACCCTTGTTTCCTCGACCATTCCTTCGGCCGCTCCTTCCCCTTCCTCTCCTTTGTCAGCTCCTTCCTGCCCCTTCTCAGCCTCTACTTCTCCCTCATTGGGAATAATGGAAGAGAAATCACAATCTAGGAACACATCAACTGCCAGCTCCCGGAAGTTCTCAAACCCTTCCAGGAAGCACCCAACCTTGATGACCTTAAAGGCATCCGAGGCCAAGTATTTGTTAGTGGCCCCTCAATGGCCCTCTCCCTCTCCTCCTTGGCTTGGATGTGTGCAGTTTCATAGCTTCGGCCACCTTCCTTTTCACCACTGCCTCGAGGGTTGCAACAAATGAGTCCTCGATTGCAATACGATGATTCCTCTCTACCCTGAGTTCCTCTCTCACCTGGGTAATCTCCCTCTCGGCCCCCCGTAAGTGTGTCGTCAAATCCTCAATATGAGCTTTGTGCTCTATAACCCGAGCGATCCTATTGGCATTGGAACCCTCGGCCCATTTGACCTTATCCTCAAGGGCGCAGAGCTTGGCCTTGGCCTTGGCACTCTCAAGAGATAGTCCCCCCCGAGACTGGGCTTTAACAACCAAGACGCTGGCCCTGTTGAAGACTCACCCCTTTTGGGGGTCGATGAAGAGGGCACCTACTGGCTACATCAATAGAGGGCGCCACCTGGGTGGAATGAGTTGTCACAATCGTTGACGGCAAGGCAGAGACCTCGGTGGCGGTAGTGGGAGTGATTTCATGGGAATCCACCATTGCACCCTCGGTGGCGGGGGCTGGAGGAGACCCGACATCTTCCTCTAAATCCATGAATTGGATATTGGCATCAGGAGTTGGGGGAGGTGTTGGCTGGGCGACTCGGGCTAGTGTTGCTCAGGGGCAACCTCAGGGGCTTGAGAATCAGAAGGGCCCCCAGGGACAAGATGCTGCTTTGTCTTCTTTGAGGACACGTCTGCCACCCCCAGGCCCATTGCCCTAGCTTCCCGAGCTTGAGCCAGGAACTTCTTGTTCATCTTCATTGCTGCACGAAAAATTTTACCCGATGTTAGAAACTAGTAATAAATAAAGAAGATAAGAGAGAAGAGACAAGGGGGTAAGAAAGAAAGGAAGGGTGAAGTATCTAGGTCAGTGCCGAATCCACACTGGTGGAGCCGCTCGAGAGTGACCAAATCAGGAAAGGCATGGGACGAGTAGTTCACAACATCCCGGATGCAAGCCTCCTCCTCGGGGGATAACTCCTTGACCTCTGTTACTGACAAAAAAAACGCATAAGACAATAGAGTAAGTAACGAAACCTAAAAAAATGATAATAAATGATGAATCATGACTCACCTACGAGGCTAATAGCCGATGCCTAGGCTCGGTTGAACTTTACAAGGGGGACCTCCCTCGGGGGATACTCCAAACCTTCACTGAAAATGAAAAAGTATCGACTCCACCCATTGTTGGAGCTCGGGAACTCGGTTACCACGGTTGTAGTTGGGTCTCGACTAGTAAAGAAAAACCACCCCGACTCCTACTCCTTTAGGTAGTGATAGTGAAAAAACTTAAGAGTGAGGTAGGTTACCCCCTTGAATGTTAACTCTCATAGGATCATGCATCCTATGGTTATCCGCCAAGCATTGGGCATTAGTTGCCCTAGTGCCAATCCAAGGTAGGATAACAATTCCCTCAAGAACGAGGGAACCAGAAACTGAAGACTCGCCATGAGAGCCTGCTCATACAGCGCTACCCTGTCGGCAGGGGCCTCGAAAGCTTGGGTGTCCCCGGGGGTAGAAAGGATAACCCCCTCGGGAATGAGGAAAGTAGAATGAAATTGAGTCAAGGTTCATTCCCCTTACTAGGAACCATAGCTGGCGGTAGTGAAATCTTGTTCGGGAGTAATTTCTCCTGCTGCCTCTTGGGCGCTAAAAGGAGCTGGCTAGGTGGCCTACTCCATAGGGTTCTACTGAACCTCTGATAGGTCGTTGGCACCATCAACCATCCGGTCAACGGTACCCCTGGACACCATCAAATATAGGTTTACAAAAAGGAAAGAAAAATGGGATAGAAAATAAAGACTAGTGAGAAGAGGAAGGGAAATAGACAAACCAACGAAAACACACAATATAGGGTGACAAAATGAAATTATAGTGCAATAAAGATTAAACTACAAAACAAAAACGAAATACCTGGGAAGAGGAGAAACTTCAGCAAGACACTGGAGACGGTGGAGAACAGGTGCCCGGAAATAGGAAAGAAGCCGGAGACGACAAAGAAAAACTGCCCATAAGCGCAATAGGTGCTGGAATAAACAACGACTGAATGTCAGAAAGCAGAAGACTCGTTGGAAATCGCCCAAAATGAAGATAAGAGGTGCAAGAGATAGAAAGGGGAGATAGAAAAGTCTAGCTGTGTTTCAAGAGAGATATTTATAGGCAACCTCCAAAGAATTCTTGAGACCAACTCAGAGAACCTTTGGAGATCCCCCGACCCAAAAAATGTCTAGGCCATCGGCGAGACGGTTGACTATTGGGCACTTAGACACAACCCACAAACATCAAGTTACTTGTTCAACCTGTCGGTACTCGACTCCCCGAGTAATCCAAAAATAGTCCCGGGCTGTTACTTGGATCACTCAATACCAAAAGACTAGTTGTAACCTTGAGGCGCCCTGTACCCGAGAATCCCCGATAAGCAAAAAATATAAAGACCCCAACTACTTTGCTTTAAGATAAGCACAACCCAGAAAACCATTATCAGGATAAAATATTCTTTACAGCTGGCGTGACATACTGAGAAAATGATAGAAAGAGCAGGGGGAGACGTGGTAAAAAACGTGGAGGAATGCAACATGCGAAATCTTATTTGATACACCACTACTTAAGCCTATAAGTATGGGTAATGACTCACTTTTCGGGTATGAAAAACAATAGAAACCCTAATTTAAAAACTCTCTTCTACATTCCTTTATCATTTGACTTGACCGTTGGAGAGCAAGAGGCCACCCCCCTTCCGGTGCGTAGCTTCTTGACTCTTTCTCTCTCTTGGTGTGTGCATGATTTATTTCGCTAAAAACCTATGTTAGTCGTGGGACCATATGACAGGTGTAAAGGTATTATCAATCTGATACACTATCAATGATGATTCACTTTTTCTGTCCATGTGTCACTCGACACTCTGACACATCAATTTCACTACTGTGAAAAGGGGCTATAGGAATTCTGGTCTGGTTTGGGTTCAAGGGAGGCGGGCAAATTCCTTCTCGGCTGCCTAGGGGACTTGGAGCTGCTACCTCTCCAAGGAGAGTGATTGTCTGTGTTGACACAGGCCTATGTAGGCGTGCCATTGATTGACACATGATGTGTTTTTTTGAATTTGGTTTCCTTCTTTACAACTGAACACTTTTTTAAACCCCAAACACAATATGTGACAGCTTATAATTCACCATAAACACTACAGACACTTTGTCGTTACAGAACATTTTCGTCCTCTCTCCAATGCTATTACACAACCATCCCACCTGGAGGATTTGCTAAAATTCGATTATACGCAACCACCGCCTACTTAGACCAGATCCTCTCCTGCCACTTATGACCTGTTAAGGTACTGTTCAACAGGTGGCAGGACATTATTGAAAGAAAAAAATGAATTATAATTTAAAAAAATGCAATTCATTTTTTCCTGCCAATCATCTCCTGCCTATTTGACAGAACCTTAACATGCCATCCTGCCTATTTGACAGAACCTTAACATGTCATAGGCCGGCAGATACGATCCTTTGCGCTATTCCTCTTTTACGCTTTTCTCAACCAAGAAAATGAAAAAAAAAAAAAAAAAGAAAAAAATGGAAAGAAGCGGAAAACCCGAAGTAAAAGATAGACATGACTTTGTCAAGAAGCATATGTCCATGGTAAAGCTGTCATAAAAATCATTTCATTTGTTGGAGAGAAAAGCTGAAGAAAAAAGTTATGCAGCGAACCTTGAAATTGTCATCCCTATTGTTGTTGTTGTTTTTGATTCTGAGTTCGATAATGGCGGACGGTGTTGCAGCAACTGGGGGTTCTTCAACCGCAGCAGTTCACATCATTTACACTGAGAAGCCTGAGGGAGAAGAACCCGAAGCCTACCATATTAGAACCCTTTCTTCCGTCTGCGGAAGGTTTACCTGCTTTCTTCTATCTATCTCTAGGGTTTTTGTTCTTTACTTTTTGTTTTTGTTTTAATGTCTTGATTTTGCAGCGAAGAGGCCGCGAAAGAAGCTCTGGTTTACAGTTACAAGAACGCTGCCAGTGGGTTCTCGGCTAAGCTTACTCCTGAGCAGGTCTCGCAAATCTCAAGTACGGATCTTCTCTCTTCCTTTTTTTTAAATGTATTTGAAAGTTTATCAGTTGTGATATTAAAGTTTTTGGATGGATTGGTTTTTGATTCTTCATTGGTAGAATTTTGGAAATGATTTTCTTTTTGGGTTTAAATTTCTCATGGTTTGTAGGCTTTATGCACAAATCATTCTAGATGAATCAAAATACTCTAATTCTGAATTGTGTTTGGAAAAAAAAAAAACTCTAATGGTTATTATGGGACTTTTTTTTTCTCTCTCTCTCAGATTATGCCAAATAATAAAAAGAATGTGCAATTCATGCAGAAAATATATATTTTGGTTTTGAAAAGAAATAAACAAAATTATATGGACTAATCTGACAACGAATTTACATGACTGCATTGAGTAAGAAACTTCTTTGAGTGATTGATTAGTTAGATCGAGTCTAATCTGGCATTTAATTTTATAATTGAATTGTCATTTGAGGATTATGTGCCTACTGATATTTGCTCTTCCTAAAATATTTTCATTTCAAATGGTAGAAAATGTTGAAGTGGGTTTATAGACCACTTGAAGTAGTTGAATTCACTTATTCACTTGCCTGGAATCTACTTCGTGGTAACCAGTTGTTACCTCCCAGATGATCTGTTTTGTGCCCCTTTGAAGTTTATATGTGTTGGTCTTAACATTGATTTATTCCTGGATGGATTTTGGTTGTTGCTTATCAGTAGGAGTAGAAGGATGACCCCAAATCTTGTATGTTGTAGCATTGTTTGCTAGATTGTCTGGACTTGAGGCTTTGCAAGATCAATCCTTTCGCTCGTACAACTGAACTCAACTAAGCCTTATCCCATCTTGCAGCTGGTGACACTATCCTGTTACACCATTTCACTTCATCTTTGGCCAAATTGTGTTGAATTATTAGTTTCCAAGTCTTCTCGTGCAAAACCTTTTTGGCCGTTCCCTTGTCTTTTCGTGCCTTCAACATGCTCCAAATTGCAATTTGTTAGACATGGACTTAGTATCATAGTTGACTAGTAACCTATTTATACTAAATAAGTTTAAAATCAATTAGAAAACAAATCAAATTCTAATCTAATTAATAATTTACTTGCTTCACTCATATAATAATAATAATAATAATAATAATAATAATAATATATATTTTGCTTTTGGAATTCATGTTGGAATCAAACATAACCATATGGTTAGCAATTTAAAAAAAAAGGAAGAAAAAAAAAAAAAAACCATGGGCTATCGGCTATCCAGCAGTGGAAGTAGGGTAGTCCGATAGCCGATTCAAATGAGACCTGAGTGTAGGCCCATTAAGAAAGCCCGTGTCTTGGCTAAGCAGGCCTTGTTCGAAATGAGACTGTTTTTGCAGAGTCTTCTAGGATAGGTTTCCAATTTTGCTCATGCATTCACGTGGGTTAAAATTCAACCCCTTCGAGTTGGCTTCCGAACTCATCTACTTCTTTAGCACTTTAGATGTGCAAGTTTGACTTTCTCTTTTTTTTGGGGGGGGGGTTTGGGAGGATTAAAAGGGGGATTGCTTCGATTTTTCCTTCACGATGAAGGCATTCTGGGGAAGTTGATAAGCTATAGCAACTCCTTTTTTTTTTTTTTCCCTCACAAACTATTTGGGAGTGGCTTTTGGACTTTCACAAGTAGTATCAGTTTCACTAGAATCACCAGACCGTTGTGAAATCTTTTATTTATGAGAAAAAGTATTGTTTATTAACTAAAGAAGAAGGAAGATAGGTGGTATTGTTGTAGTGTGGAACACCAAAATGGTTGAGGTGACCGATTATTGAATGGGGGACTTCTCCATCTCGGTTTTGTGTAAAAATACAGATGATGGCGTTGTTTGGATTTTTTTTTCCCCGGGTGTTTATGGCCCTTGTGAGCCCGTTACCTTGGAAAGAATGTGGGAAGAATTATGCAAACATCCAAAGTCAGTGGCAGTACCCTTAGAGCGTTGGAGGTGATTTTAATGCAGATACCTTCCAGAAAGAAGAGCAACTTGCCTAATTAGGACAATGAGGCAATTCAACAAATTCATCGCAAGTAATTGGTTAGTTGATCCCCCCCTGAAAGGGGCTAATTTCAATTGGGGGATTAGCAATGATAGAAGAACTAGCAACAGATTAGACAGATTTCTATTTAGGGATGATTGGGTGGATGATGCCTCCTTGTGCACCCAAGAGGCTCTCCCTAACCTTGCTTCGAATCACTCCCCCATTCTCCTTAGGATTGGGGAATATGCCTCGGGTTTGAGGCCTTTCTAATTTTACTTAATGTGGTTATAAGTTCTAGGTTTCAAGGAAAATGTCAGATCTTGGTGGGAAGAGATGGAGGTGTCTAGCTGGGCTAGATATGTCTTTGGACAGAAATTGAAGCTCCTAAAAAACAAAATTGTTTGATGGAAGAAACAAGAGTTTGGGAGCTTAGAAGCTAGGAAATAGGCTTGTTTGCAAAAGTTGGAGGAAATGAACCAAAGGGCTCTCACGGATTATTTTTCAGTGACTGATCAATGTGATAAGGTTGAAGCTCTTCATGAATATAACAGGATTTTAAGAATGGGAGGGATCTCTTAGAGGGAGAAATCTAGGTCTTTTTGGTTGAAAGAGGGAGACGAAAACACAAGATTCTTCCACCAAATAGAAAGTATGAGAAGCTCTTTTAACAAGATAGCCAAGCTCAAGGTCAATGAGGAGTAGGCAACGTATGAAGGGAAGATTAGGGATTGCATAGAATATCATTATATTAGCCTCTACTCCGAACCTTTCTTTGTTCGGCTAAGCATCAAGGGGATTGAATTTGATTATATCATTAAAGATTAACAAAGTTGGCTTGAAAGGCCATTTTCTGTGGAAGAGGTGAGGTCTACTCTTAGCAGTATAGAAGATGATAAGGATCTTGGCCCTGATGGTTTCCCTATAAAGTTTCTCACAATCTTTTATGATGTGGTGGGTAGGAAGGTAATGGAGGCTTTAGAGGCCTTTCATTCGAAAGACCAATGGTGCAAGAGCCTTAGTATAACCTTTATCATTCTTATTCCCAAGAAGGAGAGCGTAGTAGAAATCAAAGACTTCTGCCCATTAGCTGTGGGATATTTATATAAATTGCTATCTAAGATTCTTGCGTTGCCCCTCAAATTCATTCTCCCAACGATCATTTCAAACTCCCAAAATATGTTTGTGTTAGGGAGAAATTATGGACTGCTTTCTGTTAGCTAATGAATGCATTGATGCAAGGATAAAGGTAGGGATGTCCCGTGTGATATGCAAAATTGATATGGAGAAAGCATATGACCATGTTTGTTGGGCTTTTCTTGGATGATATACTTCAAAAAATGGGCTTTGGAATCCTTTGGAGAAATTGGATAAAAATTTGCTTGTTTCCCTCTCCTACTCTGTTTTGGTGAATGGTTCAGCAAAGGACTTTTTCAAGGGAAATAGAGTTTTAAGGCAAGGCGACATATTAAGCATTTTTAATGTCAGGATAGACATCATTCAGGAATTTATCAAACATGTGGGCAGTAGCCCAAAATTTGTAGAACGCACACAGTAAATCAATTCAAGACCACTTTAATATTGGGTAGGTACACAGTAGATGGTAAACCAATATATGTATAACAAAAACCAATTGTTTAGAGGTATGTATCATTACCTGTGAGCCCCAACACCAACACCCATGTTTTTGGTTGATATAAGAACCTCAACATAATCACTTAACAACAAGCATTCTTTAGTCCGGATGTGTGAGATCCACTTAACATTAGAAAACCCATTAAAAAAAAAAACCTCTTAAGTCATCGAATATACCAAGAATAGAGTTAGTGTTGTAGCATGCATGTAGGATAGTGGGTGTATGCTCAGGAGATATGAATAAAATTGCTAAAGTAATAAAGAAAACTAAACAAGATTCCTACTTGTGTGCTCACATGTTAATTCAAATAGTTCTTAAATTAGGCTCAATATAAAATTGGGGAATTAGAGCTTACAAAATTGATAAACAATTAAAGACCTAGTTAGCATGTTCATTTATTAAGTCATTTTAAAGAAGGGAAAATTTAGGGCTAGGCCTAGGCAAAAATATTATGACTGAAAATTACCTCAAAAATGCCTAAATTAGGCCAAAATCAAGGGAAACCATCCGACAAATTTAAGAGATAGCTTGAAAGTCTGAGAATAGGTTTGTAATATGTTTTAGACTTAGGAAATGGGTTGGGGATGATAGGTACAGATAGAACAATTAACACCACAACCAAAAAATATGCCCAAAGCTTCCACAAAATCACTACCTTAGGGAAATTAGAAAAGAGAGCCAAATAGGATGATTATCACCTGAATTAAGGTTGTATGATGTCCTTGATGTCTTCAGACGAGCTAACTATCAGATTC
>JAOXJP010062632.1:1228-15604 GCA_025762735.1 Platanus orientalis | reverse complement strand
CCTTTACCTTCTTGGAAGTTGTAGTCCGGCTTGAGTCTTGGTCTTCAAGGCTTGACTTGTTGAAGCTTCTTCCACACTTTTGCTCATGGATTTGACGAATGATGTCTTTGCATCAACAATCTCCCCCTTTGTTAATTCCATGGCAAAAACTATATCTTGGTCATTGCCATTTGGTACACTTGCCCATTCCCCCTAATACAACACAAAGGCTTATTGCCAAAACCCCCAAAATACATACTAATTGCCTCCAATACAAGATACATAAAATAAAAAAATAAAAAATTACATTCAGCTCTTGAGTATCTTGTCTTGCTCATCAACACTTGCATACACAAACATATATACCTTCCTCAAGCCATATGTGAGGTATATAATATAGAAGCAAGTAAAAGTGTGCATATGAGCTATCATTACATGCTAATGCGATATGAGTGACATCATTTTAATTTTCGTATTGACAAAAATTGTGATTTCCCTCAAAATTTTATGCACCCCCGTAATGCCTACTCTATACTTTCTTCCCCATAAGTATAGAATCCCACATGCTCATACTCTCTCTATAAGTATAAGATCTATGTTGTGCTCCCCCATACTCTATGGCAATACTCCCCCATAATCCATAGATCTCTCCTCACATGGCATAGCCAATGCCAAATGCCAAAGTTTCCCCCCCTCCCTTTTTACCATGTAATTAGCAAAGTCTAGCAAAAATCCAAAGACAAACATATAAAAATGAAGAACAATGCTAGATAGAAATAAAAAGGTATTTCATTCATGATAGTCAATTAAGTATAATAGAATTTCAAATGCAAGGTCAGATGGCCCATGGCCAACAGAAAGATAACAACTATCAACATGAAAAAGAATGATAATTGTGGCCTAAACAAGCACCACAAGACAAAAAATAAGGGAACTAATCATCACCCTCTTGATAATCCAAACCCTCAGGCTCAACCCTCTCTACATGGCCCTCCTCATCATTAGCTCGATCACCTTCCCCATGATCTCCCATAGATTCATCATCTTCATCTACATCATTTGCTCTATGGGTTGCGTCGTCCTTATTGGTCGGATCTCCAAACTCCTTGGAGGGGTAATTGGGCGTGCTATCATTGACCGATTCAAGGACCAACAGGTCCTCCGAAGTCGAGACTCTGACTGCCACCAACTTTAGGTTGTTGCTGTTCCTCTTCTGATTGCGCACAACCCTCAAAAATATCTTGAGAACCATATATAGTAGGGACATCATGGTGGTCTTTGTAGAGGCCAATGCATCCTTGGTCAGGTTCAGTTTGGCCCCTTTCTTTTGTGGGTCAGTAACTTTCTCAACTAGGTTCATCCAACTCAAACTCTCAATGGTGAAGGGAGGATTAGGATGCTTGATAGGTGCAGACACTTGGAAAAGCACATTGTGTGCAACGAGGATTTTAGTGATGAGGACCGGGAAGGCAATGCTTCCCGTGGAGTGTTTGGTCTTGGCAGTCTTTAGGATCACGTAACAGATGACTACAGGGAGATTGATCTTAGGCCTCTCAATGATGTTGTCTATGAGGTAGGTAGTTTGGAGGGTGAGATCATTCCGGTGGGTAGTCGGAATCAGGTTGTAAGAGAGCACATGCCCATAGAATTTAACTAGGGGCTTGCAAAACCTGTGTGGGAGCTTCATGCCCCAACTGACATGCTGGATACAAAGATGGTCAGTAATCTCAGTCTTCTCTGTTGGGGTGAGCTTGGCAGGAAATGGAATCCCTTCAACTTCTCTTGGAATCCGGAAAAGCTTCGTGACTTAGTCAGGATTCACTGTAATCAGGTAACCATAGACTGTGGAGTAGGAGTTATCCTGGTTGTTCTCTCTAAATACGATTGCGAGCCTTTTTAAATGGACAATAAAGACTATCCATCCATTCAAAAATGGAAAAGGGTGGAATCCCAAAATAACAGATCCATGATCAATCACGGGGTTTGTCATCGGTCACAGGACCATTTTCTCAAAAAGCCTTGAAACATGGTCTAGAAGTGTCGAGTGGTGTGGGCCCCATTTTAAGTCATAACCATGACATGATCGATCATAAAACTATTAGGACCTAGGTTGTGATCGGTCACAGAGAATGGGCCTAGTCCTCAGGAGGTCAAAAACTCTGAGTGTGATCGATCATGGGGTTTGTGATATGTCACGAATCTTGTGTTCTGCATTGTGCTCAATCATGGGGTTTGTGATCAGTCACACATAGTGAATTATGTATGTACATTGTTGTGAACATCTTGGGGAAGTCCATACCCACTTAGGATCAACTTGGGGCATTCAACCATGTGTGTGGACATGGCTAGGGCCATGCTACATGATTCCTATGAAGCTACATGCATGTCCTTACCATCTTGGAAGTTGTAGTCCAGCTTGAGTTTTGGTCTTCAAGGCTTGACTTGTTGAAACTTCTTCCACACTGTTGCCCATGGAATTGACAAATGATGCCTTTGCATCAACAATATTCATTATATTAGTTGTCATTAGGGTTCTTGGGAGTCACTACCAACTTAATTTTTTTTTTATGAAGTTAGACATCAGTCTCCTTTATCTATGAAAGGAAATTCAAACCCAAGTGTCCTACATTGTTAGACTCTCATACTAATCTAGGTTAACAGAAGTCAAGGTAAGCTATTTTGTTATGATTAGGGAAGGTGTTAGGCACACCAACAAACCAGCATTTTTAGGATGGTTTCTCTTATACCTTGTTCCTTGTGGGAGTGTGTTCCATGGTGTAGAATCAAAATTACTTTGTGCATTTACTACCCAATGGTTAGTGGCTAATGATTGAATTAAACATTTATTCGTGATGTTACATCCAATGGTCAGACATTATTGACTATTGGCTAGGAGGATACAGTGACCTTGCGGTCAGCTGTTCCTTTTGTAGTCCTAGTGGTCAATCATCATTAACCACAAGACATAACTAAAGGTCAATCATGTTGGTCATGCATGACTACTGTTTAGACTGAGAAAGTGAATTCCACCATTGCTTTTATTAACAGAAAATGGATTAAGCATAGAAAGAACTAAATATGTTCCTTAAGCCAGAAAGGGAGGGGATACTCATAGTGGGTACTCCTTAGGGATCCGCATGGATTCCACACAATCTAGAACAATTTATACATTGGAATCTTGAGGGAATAACATGTGTTTTCAAACGATACATGATAGAATGATGAAGAAAGGAAGCATAAAATAGAGGTTGTACTTAAATTACCGAACAAGGAATCGCGATAGATCAAAAATCACACATATCTACTCATGGCAGCACAAAAAAAAAAAAAAAGAACAATTCTAACTAGTCTATCATCACATTCTACATCACACATGTGCATGAACTTGCATGAAAAATATAGCTTAAGCTAAATTAGTAAGACTCAGCACCAACTTTTACCCACATTGTGATCGGGTTAAAGCTCTAAATAGCATAACTGGGTGTAAACAGTAGTCAAACGTTACTCTACCAAGAGAAAATAGTCAAACTGTAGTGCATGCACGACTAACAGCTCTATAGATAGCAACCCAAGGGCTGCTATTTAGCCAAACTAGCATGACATAGCTGAACTTGACTGAAAAGAAGCATACAACATATGCTAAAATTGACTAAAGGTGTAGAGTACTAACCTCTATGATGTTGCTCTTGTTGGAAATGTGGACGGATCTATGAGAAGCACTTTGGCAACTGGATGGATACATGAATAAGGTGAGGAACTTTCTAAATGGAGGATAAGCAAATCCCAAATTAAAAAATTTCTTCCAACCATTATATATTAACCAAATATTTTAAAAAATTTCAACTTAAGATGAGGTGGCACTAGGACCCACTTTGTGGTCAAAATTTCTTCATATAATGATGTGGCAATGGGGCCTACTTTTGGTCAAAATTTTTACACCTAAAGATATGGCATTGTGAGTTCCATATTTTGTCAGATTTCAACACCTAATGATAGAGCATTATGCGTCTCATTTTGGTTAAAATAAATATGGATTGTAGGTTTTAATATTTATTTATTTTAATGGATCAAAATTATATATGAATTTTACTCATGTCCATTCATAGTTTCATGGCTTGGTCCAAGGTTAACTAAGAGTAAACCTAAGCTAGGCTAGACTAGGATTAGGATTAGACTTTAGCTATGAATTGGAATAGGCCAACTAACATATACTTGAATTGATGGGATTGGAATGGATTGAGATTATGTTAGAATGGATTGAATAGAGTGGAATTAGGATTGGATTATAGTTGCGCTTGAATGGGTTTAAGCAATAATATATTTGGAATTGGCTTAATAAGAATATGATTGGACCTAAGCTAGAAGGAAATTAAGTTAGAAGAAGAATGGCCATAAATTGAATGAAAGTGGACTTCTAACTTCCTAAATATCGTAAGTACTTAATGTCCCTAAAAAAAATAGTGCTACCAGAAGAAGATCTAGAACCTGATCTAATATTAGGTGTTGACAATTTTATTGTAGTATGTGTGTGTATGGCTATAAATTGTAGAATGTAGGAATTACTTACAACTTTGTGAAGGTCACACATGTTTAATACCTTTTTTTTTTAGATAGAGATACCCCTGGTGGTTTGAGCCGGGAAGATCCACAAAGTTAGTACTATTGAGATCATTGTTCGAGTTGAAGTATTCTTGTAGAAACACGAAATGCACGAATATAAAATCTTCACATTATACGCCATCTATAAATAGGGGTTGTGAATGAAGTATTATTTGCTTCATTTGTTTCGGCGAATGAGACAATATCATATATTTGCCACCACTACAAGTGTGTGAATATACTGTTTCCATTCGCACACTACGGAACCAGAAATCCAAACTCGTCTCCAGCTCCTTCAATGGTAGTTGTTGTAGCAAGCCACGACTCCCATGAGTTCCTTAACTACCCAAGAGACTAAAGGATGTGCATGCTCACATAGAAGAGGCACCAAGATAAGGGTGAAAGACTCCCACTTCAACATGGAAGCAATAAACAAGATAGAGCTCTTTCCTAATAAGGACCTTTCTCCAACTCGTTTTTGTATCTATAAATACCTATATAGAGCATGAAAATACATCTATTTTCATCTCTTTGAATCCTCTACAAGCTCAGGCTTTCAAGCAAGCATTGTTTTCTAGATTCGGGTAAGGTTTACTCCCACCATCCCCTTCAAAGTTCAACAAGTTTTACCCCTTCTAAAAAAAAGGGATAACAAGTCCATTATACCTTTGCATCCTTTCAAAGAAGATACTATAGGAAGCTTGATGTCAAAGACGACTATAGCAAGGTAATCTTATTTGTATTTAAGCAACAAAACTTGTATTCATATCCATATTAATAAAAGAGATCATCTTCTCCATTTTCTTCTTTTTATTTAAGCAACTTTCATATATTTGTAAGTTGAGTAACTTGAGGTTAATCAGAGGTTTTTTGTGCTAAGCAACAATAAATAACAAGTCTTTTAGACGTATTAGTCCCCACCTATAAAAACATAATAAACTATCCCTTTAAATGGCTTGGTAATTTGTTCAATGAATTTTTCCTATAAATTTCTAGCACGCCTAGTGGGACAATACTTTCCTCTTATCTCTCCTTAAGTTCTGTTGTATTAATGAGTGCCTTCCCTTTTTTCAAGTACCCCAATGAAGTTGTAACCGCGGAGCCCTTTCTTAAAGTATTGCGAGGCCGTTTCGCTACATCAAAAACATGGGTTGAGGCTTTGGTCTCTCCATCACCTATTTGCATGGTTTAGGCTTTGGTCTCCCAAACAACACTCATGGTTGAGGCTTCGATCTTCCAACAAAAGGTTGGGCTCCTGTCTCCCTAACATATGCAAGGGTTGAGGCTTTAGTCTCCCCCCACATAGTTGTAGTGATGCCAATATCCATTAAAGATAGTACACTAATAACCCCAAACAAACCTGGTTTTGTGCCCATCAAACCAAGAGGCTATACTCCCCAAATAACTTTAAGCAACTTAAAGAAACAATGGGTGCCTAAATTTGGGCCAAACTCTCAGGAAAAGACCATTGAAATTGAAGAAAAACCATAAGTCTGTGATTCGAGTAAAGTCCCAGATTCGTATTTGCCACTATCATAGTGTGCGAATAAGAATGCTATGTCTCATTTACCACATGAGAAACTGGTGAATAGAAAAATGAATTTTAACTCACAATGGAAGAAACATGCATGCAAATGCCCATACTCCAATAACAAAGAAGAAATTTAGGTGCCTAAGTCTGGGCTAAATTCCTAAGAAAAGGCCCTTTAACCCAAAGAAAAATCACAAGTTTGTGATTCTGGCAAAGTACCAGATCCACATGTGTCAAACGTGGACTTCACAAATACAGATCAGATATCCTTCGTGAGTAATGAAAAGATTCCCCATTCACAACAGAATGTGCATTCTCATAAACACTTGTATTCACACAATAAGGACTCCGCAAATGGAATTGTGAGTTATAAATCTATGCACTCTGAGCGCACGAATAAAATTCATTTGCACACAACATCATTCGCGAATGAAGATTCATATTCGCCACTAGAAGATAGTGATTCAATTGTGGTACATGTTACACTCACATGAATTCCCACAATGATGAGGGGTCAAATATGAAATAGGAACATAAGAAATTTAAAAACTTGGACCTAAAAAGAACCCACATAATAAAAAGAAGAAATATAAAACAAGAGCAATTGTGGACACTACACTCCAAAAAGAACACAAGTTGGTTAATATCACTACTCGAACTCTCCACACACATTGCAACCAATGAGTATGAAGCTCTCATAGGGGGACTCGATTTAGCTTTAGAGATCCTTGTTGACAATCTCATAGTGTACGGTGATTCAAAACTCGTTATCTGACAAATGAATGGCCTTTACTATATAAAGAAACCGAGCCTACACCTTACTTCCAAAGAGCTAAGGACTTAGCAAATTATTATGGTTATTATGGATACAACATGTTCGAAGGGATCATAATGGGCAAGCCGACACACTTGCTAGTCTGGCTACATCCCTCACACATCCAAGGGATGATTATCTCACCATTCATATTGGAGAAAGACGAGTCATACCTCCGCTTACTATATCTTACAAGGATGATATACTCACCTGTACTATTGACTTGATAGAAACACAAGGATAGGACCAAGATAATGATGAAGTAGAAGTTGTTAATAATGATTTGGCGTGCACCTCTTATCCAACATCTCATGGACAAAAAAAGAGCCTACCATCCCCATTAAGCAAGCAGAGATGCGACGGCCTGCCCCACGGTTTACCTTACAGGGCAACCAGTTATATAGACGACCATTAGAGGGTGTTTTACTCCATTGTTTGTCAACTGAAGAAGCATGCAAAGTGATGAATGAAGTATATACTGGAGTATGTGGGTGACACCAAAGTGGACCTAACTTGAAATATTAGTTAAAGAGGTTGGGCTATTATTGGCCAACCATGGTCATGGATTGCATTGACTATGCCAAACATTGTCGTGTCTGCTAATTACATAGCAACTACGGACATGTACCAGCAAAACCATTACACACCACATATTTCTCTTGGCCTTTCTCTATGTGGGGTATGGACATTGTGGAACCAATCACTCCCACATCTACCAAGGGGCACCGCTACATTCTTGTCACTATAGACCATTTCTCTAAATAGGCAAAGGCCATGGCCCTATGTGAAATTAAGGCATCTGACATAGTATGGTTTGTCAAAATCCATCTCATATATAAATTTGGGGTCCTTGATCGTATCATCATGGATAATGGTCAATCACGATATTGTACAAGCTCATGGCAAAATATAACATTGACTTGGAGTACTCCTCACAATACTACCCCCAGGCCAACGGACTGCCAGAAGCCTTTAATATGACTCTTTGTAAGATTATTAAGAAGATGGTGTTGTGTCACAAGAAGGGTTGGCACAAACACCTCCCCGAGGCACTCTAGGCATATCGAACTATAGTTCGTACTCCTACACAAGGGACTCCATACTCCCTTGTATTTAGGGTAGAGGCTATTTTACCAGTGCAAATATAAGTTTCATCCCTATGGGTTGTGATCTAGGAAGGGTTAAATGATGCAGATGCTACTAATAGTAATGAAATGCAAAAATTAGGCAAATCCTAGGCCTAGTAGGTGACCATTAGGGGAAAAAAAGATAAATATACTCAAAATCTCATAATTGAACTACGGCTTGACTTGATCCTATTCTAGGGTACATAGGCAATCTGCCATAATAAGACAAATGCAACCCCACCACCACAAACTCCTAAATCACTCATTAAAAACTATATAATTTCGTTATCTAACTACATGATACACTTCTCAAGTGGGGAAGGATACATTCTCATAATTTTCTATGATTATTTAGTTATTTGTTTTATAGAAACACTCGCTTTGATAAAACAAGCATAAGATGATTTTCATTAATAAAATTTTGATACAACAAAGCAAAGGCTACAACATCATAATAATGAGCACCCAACATCATGTTGCGTTGTGTTTTCAGGCTCCGCTGCTACATCAAGGTGAATAAAACTAAGGAATTTTGCATGAAGCATTGGCAATACTTATGCATTCTCCTCTAAGCATCATCTATAATACCTACATCCGACTAAGCCATGTTGAAATGAAATACAGCTTCCTTAGGGAGCCCATTAAGTCAATCATTCTCTCGGCTCTTCAGTTTGGCTCTACAATGATCTACCATATATATGGTGTGGCAAATCGAGTTACTAGCATGGTTGAGGAACATTTTATGGGCTTCTATACAATTCATCACTTTGTTGTAACGCTACTTCAACGTCTTTATCTGAGCCATCAACTCATCAACATCCCTCACTAGAGAGGCAATCTCCTTTAACATGTGAATCTGTTGGGATGTTAGGTCAGCCATCTTGATCTCCTCTTCCTGAAAGCGCAAGTGGACAGTATCATTTGACCCTTTCAACATCATGGTATCCTTCGTTTCACAAACTTCAGATAGGGCACCCAGAAGGCATTCTACCATGCCCCTAAACTCAGAATTGTACACGCGAGCTCTATACACTTCACTGTACCCATGATTTCCTCTTGAATAATAGGAAGAGCAACATCTTTAGCAGGTAGGGTAACTAAATGCCTGATAAGTGCATCTCATTCTTTACGGACCTTGCCCACTCGTGCCTCTCTTTCTTCAGGGATAATATTTATCACCACATCTGCAAACTATGCATGTTCAAGATACAACAACTAAAATTATAAATTGTTGCAATGCATAAATAAAGAGCACATGATAGGTACCAAGATTGAATAAGAACACAGGGTTTTCTTCTCTGATTGGAATAGGAATGGCCTCGCCTCGCCTTGCTCGAGACCTCGATGCACTAGATGACTCGTCGGCTTCAAGAATGCTATCTGATCTCCTTTTAGGAGCCATCTTCTACAAGACAGAGGACAAAAGATTAGCACATCCAGATAAGGGTTTTCCTTAAAAGATAACCCCTCTATAAAAGTTTAATGCAAGATCGTCTTACCAATCTCTAAAGTTTGGAAAGAATGAGAGAAATAGTAAGCATGATCCTATTACTTATAGAAAGACATATGGGCAGTCGCAACCCCTCTATGAATAGGCACACTACATGAGTGATGTCAAACATCATGTTTGTTTCATCACAATGGTTTAAACCGGCCTCCATAATGATAACCCTAGTGATAGGAGCGTCATAAAGGAAAATGAAATGATATGTCTCTATCAACATGACGTTCCAGGCTTGCTATCTAGAAGGACGCTGCTAACATTCCTTCAAGAGAATATGTCATCGGGCTATATCTCATAACGGAACACACCGTTATGCATACAGTACGGTAGCATGCATCTTATCGTGCCCCTTAGATCTTAACTCTCATAATGTTGGACCTTATACTTAACTCTGATAAAGTCATGTATGACTCTAATAATGTCAAAATCTTATTTGACTCTGATAATGTTAGGACTCATGTTTGACTTTGATAATGTCAAGACTCATGTTTGACTCTGATAATGTCAAGACTCATGTTCGACTCTGATAATGTCAAGACTCATGTTAGACTCTGATAATGTCAAGGCTCATATTTGACTCTGATAATGTCAAGGCTCATATTTGACTCTGATAATATCAAGCCTCATATTTGACTCTGATAATGTCAAGACTCATAATTGTCTCTGATAATGTCAAGACTCGTATTTGACTTTGATAATGTCAATACTCACACTTGAAGCACTAAAGTCAAACCCCATACCTGACTTTGCAATCGTGCACACGTATGGTGTGCTCACTTTGTATAAGGAAGAAAATAGCAAAACATAATATCACAACATGAATAGTACCAAAAAGGGGTGAATTTTATTCATTCATAAAAGAAGATTACATGACTACTTTGGAAAAGCAGAAAAAAGTTGGTTACATAAATCTTCTTCTACATTTAGAAGAACCCACACTTGCTCACCACGTATTACAAATTCCTCACATAGACAATCAACGATGGAAGAAACCAGGGTGATCTATGACTTAAGGGCAACACCCTCTGTCTCCTTTACTTCCCGAAGGGCCGTGAGGCGAGCAATGTGTGCTTAAACTCTTGACAATTCATCTTTTTCCTTTACCAGCTCCCCATCAAAGCTGGCCACAGATTCAGATTTGATCCAAGTTCTCCACTAAAGTCTTCTTTTCAGCCTCTACGGTATCTAAATTAGCTTGTGCCCCATCGTCAGCTTCTATGTTAGAAAGCTCATTTTATAGTTGCAACCTTCTTAGCAAAGATTTAAAGAACAAGGTGACACCTTGGTGAACTCTATCATTCCAAATGTGAACCTCCACGTCTTTGGCTAAGGACGTCAGTACTTCATCCCGAGTGGTTGTAAGATCAAGAGTGGTTGGGTCCAAGGTAGCTATAAAGTTTAGCATTGCCTTCCGAGCCATATGAGCTGCTGCAACCTAGATTTGGTGTCTGATAGAACTAGTCATGCTCACAAATTCATTTTAAGAAAAGCGAAGAGATATATGTCCAATGAGAATGGAATCTGAAACTTACCATTTCCCATAGGAGGTATTTAAACTGCCTCCTGAGCAGCGACTTCCTTTACCTCGACTAATGCAACACAAAAATGAGTCAGTGCATGAGAGTAAACAAAGTAGATCAGAAAAAAATAAATAATAATAAACAAAATTTATACTTGCCATGGGTGCAGGTTCATCTTGTTGAGATCCTTCTATACCTTCTATGAGAAGAGGGTCCACCCTCAATTCAGATAGTGCTAGAGTGGTAGTTGCCTCCTTCTCGACTGAGCCCTCTTCATGGGCTATTTCCATCCTTGTCTCTTCCTAAACCTTATCTCTACCCTCCACAAGGGGTGGCACTACAGTTACAATGACATTCTTACACACTAGTTTAGCATTAAGCCCCATTTCCTTCTCATTTATGGCATGCTCGACTCTATAAGTTGTCATGTTATCCTAGGTTTAACTCTTGTTCTCAGTATCATTGACCTTCTCAGGGATTACCTTTGTTAACAATTCCTTCTGAATTACTATATTATCCATAGTTTGATCATTGCATGGACTCTTTCAAGCTTATGGATGAGGGTTGCCTCCGTCATCTCTATCTTTGGGATGAAATTCTTAAGTCCAGAAACTCTGCCTAAACCATCTATCTCATCTTCTATCTTATCCTCTTCTTCAACATCTTTAGCTATAGGGGAAGGTTTGGATCTGGTTGTTTTATCTTGGTCTACAAGACCTCTGCTAATGTCTTTGAGCTCTGACTCATTCACAGATAACCCGTCTTCATTAGAATCATCCATAAAAGATTGGTGATCCTTGTTGTAATAATCACAGTCCACCACATATTCCACATCCTTTAAAGGAATGTTTGCCAGGTCATCGGTTGGAACTCGAAGACCCATGTATGCATCTGGATCTTGTGAAGAACCACCCTCAGTCTCCTCAAGAGTCAAGTCAAAAACTTACTCAAACAAGGGACATTGAAGTTCAACACTCACTACGAGAACCTCAAGAGTAGGTTCTATCATTTATACACTTTGTTCTACTAACTTGGTAGGATGATTAGAGGATTCGATAGTCAGGACTTCCTTCGTCACTTCAGGAAGATCTTGCACTTCAAAAAGTATAGATTCTATTACTACTTCTGGCCTCACCTCTGTTGAAGGAATCTGAGGATAGACCTATAATAAGCAAAAAAAATAAACTTTTATAAGTGTCATAAAAAATAGAAAGAACCTTTTATGATGAAACAAAAACTCTTTACCTTGACACGTTCTTCAGCAAGCGTTGGTGAAGGAGGATTCCATGGTTCCTGTTCTATGAACATACTTGAGGACCCTCCAACCTCGAGGACCCTTGAGGATCCCTCAACCTTGAGAACCCCTTTTCCCTTCAAGGAAATGTAGGTTTCTTGCCTTTCTGTACATCAGGATTCAAAAATAGCTTGGCGAGTCTACTCTTCCACTTCTTCCTCGATCGCAGGTTCGCCCTCAAAATGAATTGGTTGGGGAGTTTCTAAAGAACATTCGATTCTGAATCTGAAGGCTTCATCATCACCAAGTTAGGCTTCAACAGTCCCATGGGCAAATATTGAGGTGACAAAGGGAATTGTCCTACTGGCTGCAGCCAATCTCTTCCAGACCCTTTCAATATACTTCGATAGCATGAGACATGTGATGGGAAAGACATCAACATCAGTATGAAAATAAGGACGTAACTCGGAGTTAATTCCCGTCACCTCGCTAAGGATATAATCCAGGATCTGGCCATCCATATCATAGCCATTCATAATAACGCTTATGTCCCCTAAGTTACTACCTCTGTTCTAGGCACACTACAATTCATGCCTAATCTCCTGACAAACACCTAAGAATGATTTCCTTGATGCATATCATTGGATCTTGGATTGCTTTTAAGGCCTCTTAGATTCACTAACAGTAGAAGTATCTCTTCCCCTTGACTGGATCATGGGTTTAGACTATTTTGTCCAGGAAGCACGTTTGAAAGGTTGTACTAAACCCTGCTCTTACATCACTGGCAATATATTCACCATCTTCCTCTGATCTTCCAAGGTCTCACCCCCCCCACAAATTCCCTCATAGATGGGATACTTTGTTCTTGCTCGCGTTGAGTAGCTAGCCTAACAATTACATCATGTGGCTCCTTGAAAGAACAGCCGCCATTGTCTTCCAGGTCATCTTCGTAAATGGGTGACGTCTATTCAGGAAATTTCTCTTTATTCGGAGTTGGGATACGTTTTGGCCCTTTGTTGCGAGATCTCTTTCTCGAGCCCCTCTTCCTCTTAGGCTGTTCAGGTTCTTCATCTACTCTAGATATAAAGGGTGAGGGTGGGGCCGAACTTTCCTCCCCCTAGGAATCATGTTATCTTTTGTTAGACCGTTTAGGCCATTACATGGCTGATTCTCTCCTGGCTAATACCTTATTACAATTATTGTTGGCCATCACCACTGTGTTTTGGCCATCATCGAAGACTACCCTTGAATTCTCACCATATTCATTATATCTTATCACCATGAAGAATGAATTATGCCACCACTTGGCATAATGGTGATCAAAGAAAAGGTTATCTTTCTCACTTACCTTAATAGGATCAATCGCAAGACTCATTGTCTTTGACCATATAAAATACAAGTATGTTGCCTTAATCTTTCTAGGCTGTTCATTTTTTCCACCTTTTGTGAGGGGGTTGGAAAGTGAACAAGACCTTGAAAGCATGAAAACTATTAAACAAATCTGTGAGGGTTGGATGCCTCAACAAAGAATAGACCATCTCTCCTTCAAGCTAATGAGCTGCTCCTTAAAGAGCAGAAGTAAGCCCAGGCATCTCCTCTAAGATATCCATCATTGATGAGGAACTTCCCACCAAACAAGTGATCTAGGATCAAGATGAGCTGCTTAGTAAAACAAAAATAGGCAGCAGGCCGCAATATCTTCTCCACACACTGATCTTTTAATGTATTTATATAAGTGGTAGTCCTCAAGTTTTTCCCTCCCAATTGATAAATACTAGGGAAGTGATGGCCTAGCCATGCACATAAGTACTGAAGTGGAAGATACGTAAGTTTCTGACCAATCTTGCCTTCAACCCACACGGACTCCACTATGTTCCGAAGACCACAGTAAATGAAACAAAGGCTTAAGCTTGCCTAATTCATGCGAATCCTATCTACCAAATTGGTGGCAGTAATAAATACTCTGGGATGTATCCTTTCACCAACATTACTTAGGAGGGCCCAACCACTCAAGAAGGCCACATATACACCGGCCAAAAAGGCTTGATCATTTATATCAATACTACGT
>JAOXJP010062621.1:0-15604 GCA_025762735.1 Platanus orientalis | reverse complement strand
GTTGTAATAGACATATGTAGAATGCTATGCATTTAATTTTGTGATTTTTAAAGCTGTGGAAGGCCTCGAGATGGCCCCCCAAACAGACTCCAAAAAATGGGTCTTTTGAGACCTAGTTTTAGAGAATATTTGCTGATTTTATTATGAATTTTTCATACATGATCTTAAGACAAATTTTTTATATGTTCTTCATATATGTACGGCCTGCTAGCATACCAACTTTTAGAATTTTTAAACACCCCTAAGGGGTCCAAATGGCTGAAAATGGGTTGCTAGATTTTGGTCCCAAGCCTAACGCCTATTTTTTAAGGGAATTAAAAAACAGGCGTCAAGAAACAAGCGTCAGTTTGAAAAATAGCCGTTAGACCAAGTATAGGCTTACTATATATGGTTGGAAATATCTCTCTCTCAGCTTTCCAAATTAATCATCCATGCTCAAATCAGAATTTTCTAGAGAGAGATATGCCCTCTAGAGTGTGGGTTGTCCATGTCCAACACCTGTTTTTTATTCTGTCAAAAAATAGGCATTGACAAAAAACTATCATATAGGACAATCAGGCATTAGAAAAGTATAGGCTTGTTATATATGGTTAGAAAGATCTCTCTCTCAGCTTTCCAAATTGACCAACCACACTCAAATCAAAATTTTTTGAAGAGAGATATGCCCTCTGGAACACAGATTGTTCAACCCAATGCCTGTTTTTTAATCTGTTAAAAAAATAGGTATTGACAGAAAACTGGCGTATAGGACAATTAGGCGTTAGAAAAGTATAGGCTTATTATATATGGTTGGAAATATCTTTTTCTCAGCTTTCCAAATTGACCAACCACAAGTGTTGACAGCACAAATAGGCGTTAGTTCAAAAAATAGGCGTTAGGCAAGTATAGGCTTATCATATATGGTTGGAAAGATCTCTCTCTCTCAGCCTTCTAAATTGACCAACCACGTTTAATTTAGATTTTATGGAGAGAGATATGCCCTCCAGAGTACAAAGTGTCCAAACCCAACACCTGATTTTTAATCAGTTAAAGTTCAAGTGTTGATAGGAAATGTAGGCATTAGAGAAGTTTAGGTGTTGGGATCTGGAACCCACCCTAGTAAACCCTGACCTTCTCTAAAGCCTATACATAAGCAACTAACATCTTGGAATTCATCCACGTGCTTAGGCACCTCTGTGGGCCCTGTTTACAAGCATCAAGATAAATTTCAGGTGTTAGACTTGTGAAGATCAAATGAAACCTAGCTTTAAACCAATCCATTCCATAGACATAATCTAGAAATCCCTTCATTACAAATATCTCTTTCAACTTTCCTAATTATTATAGTATGGTTGATTATATACTTGTAATTTCTAAGTGTATTAGATACCCAAACTTTACCTGGGAGACAACGCTTGAGTCGTGGCTGTTATGTCAGTGCGACCAAGTAGAGTCGACCTACCCTCTCACTACATTTCAACCCATCCCGACCTTTTACGATTTTCACCTTACCTTAGTGTCATGTCGTAGTGGTTTGCGACCAAAAAACCTTTAGACTTGGTCATAGCCCAGTTAGGTTCTCAGAACCATGCACATTGGTACAACATAGACCTGGCCCCCATTTAGCTAACTTGTATACATTTTACAGTAGTGCGGAGTACTTTGTAAATATACAAACAATATAAAATGAATCTACCCTACATCATTCTCACAGTCAGGTGTACTTGACTACCGAGATTGGCACACACAATAAACCCCTAGAACTACATATAGTTTGATCCTAACAAAACCCTAGGAACACATGAACCACAAGATTGGGTATGTAGGCAGCTCGAGACTATGTCTCAGGTCCAATTGTAATGATCACACCACGGGGGTGGTCCAAGACCAATAATTGTACATTTAACAAGCATGGACTTCAGCATAATTCAAAACATGTATGAATGAGAGAAGCTGCCCTAAAAAGGTGGGTATTTGGGGTGCCTAACACCTTCCCAAATGCAACTAAACAACTTACCTTTTATCTCAGGAATGTAGACCAGTATTAGGAGTTAAACCCCTAAACCTTCGGGTCTAGACTTCTCCTCTCCACCCGAAGAGGAGAATCGATGTCCAACTCCGTCAGTTAACCCTGAGTTGGTGGTGACTCCAAGTAAAGCCTAACCCTCCTATAAAAGGGTTAGTGACCTTTCACGCACCGGCATCACGCGTCGAAGACTGGGCCTAAAAACTATGGGTGGGCGGGGGATTCTAAACCCCTCCCGAACGCCGATGTCTACAGTAGTCAATAGGACATCACAAATTGTCATAAGCCAAAATATATTTGAAAGGATTTATCATATGAGACATTAGTTTCATGCAAAAAATCCAAAGACATTTAAGAAACATGAGAATAATATGAAAAATCTATAAGAGACATTTTATCAAACATATAGAGTGCGAGAGTCAAAGAAACTCATAAAAAAATCAAAGAGACTTAATCTTCATCATCTCTAAGCATATCTTATTTGAATCATTTCATAGAGTTTCCTAAACAATTCATACACAACAAAATGATAGTATCATTACATAGAGATCAACATGCTTCATATTTAACCCACATATTAAAGAGATGTTCATCGCCAACTCAAATAATCATAATAGTCATTGCAATCAAGCAAATCAACCATCACTATTCTTCATGGAAACTATAGAGTTATAGAATCCTAGATCACAAGCATTCACAATACATGAGAATCATTCTTTAAGGGAAATACATATATATAGCTTGTAAATTTACTTTTCCACATAATATAAATTAGGGATTTCTAAGATCCTAGCATATAATGGTAAGATCTCATCACAAATCACCACAATAGGTGGGGTTTCTAGGAACCTAACAGAGGGGTTCACAAACATGAGAGAAAACATTCATAGAGTTAAGACTTTACCATTACAAGACTTCTAAGAACCTAAAATCAAACAAAAATGAAGTTTTGTATAACTGCTTAACTAAACTTCTTCTCCTGCTTTCCAAAAAAATCTTAGAGAAGAACCTCTTCATCCTTTCCTCTATTTTCTGTAAAATGATATAGAACTAGTGTAAATTAGATTAAACATGAAAATCTAGGAAGAAAATGAGCTAACATTGAAGATTTCTAGAGTTAGGAATAAAGCTTACCTAAGTAGGAAAGAACCTCGTTCTCTTAGCTAAAGAACTTTCCTAATCATTTCTAAGCCTTTTCCTTTTTGTTCTAATAAGGAAAAATGACTTAAATGGTGTTTAAATACAGTTTGAGTTGTCCTACATGAGTTCCCACATGTGTGGGGGTCAAATGGAAGCAAGCTAGGTCATAAATGGCACAAAATATAAATTTTTGAACATTTTTTGCATTCTGGGCGTTCTGTGATCGATCATGGACTTTGTGATCGATCACGGGTTGTGATCGATCATGGACTTTGTGATCAATCATGTTTTTTTTGTCTCAACATTGTTCATGATCAATTATGGGGTTTGTGATCGATCACGTGCACCACCTGAAAGGTGTGCCTCTTGTGCGTGATCAATCACGAATTCTAAATATGCCAGTTTTGACACCCTTCGATAAAAATCGCATAACTTTCTCTAGAAAACTCCTTTTTGCAAACCGTTTGTTGGTTGAAAACTAAACTCAAATAAATTTCTAAAAAAATTATGGATCATACCATTGTTCCCTCGGGATTAGTGTCAATAGACCCAGAAAGTTATCCAAAATACGCAAACCTGTCAGCATAGATACCTTGTGGGAAAATTGACATAACTTCTTCTAGGAACTTTAGAATTGCACACCGTTTGTTTTGGCAAAAATTAGACTCCTAGATATTTCTATAATCTTATGATTTGTGTCAGTGGACCCATGAAGGTATCCCAAATGAGAAATTAGGATAGCTTCCAAACTTAACAGGTTCGAGACCCAACTTAGGTCTTACACTTCTAACTTGGTCCAAAGGATTCCTAAACCACTCTATGGTCTGTTTAAACATGTGAAAAAATAGTTTTACCCTTATAGAAGTAAAATTATATTTTTACCCTTTAAGTGAAATATGGGTCGTTACATATGACCTACTAAAATCTAGTGGTTGTGTCACCAACAGAAGAGGATTACCGCAACCATATAACACTATCGGAGAAGTAGTTCAGTGCGTATCCAGACGCATTTGATTACTTGAGGAGTAGTTGGTTGGATACCTACAGGGTTATGTTGTTGTAGCCTAGACAAACCGAGTTATACATCTGGAGGCCACAATGACAAATATGTAAGGTTGTTTTTTATTCTACTTATGATTATTCCTTATTAGTTAATACTTAACTAGTTGTTCCTTATACTACTTATAGGGTTGAGAGTGCCCATGCTAGGTTGAAGAGGCAGTTGAGATTTAGTCAAAAAAATTTTCAGTCATCTTGGTTGAATGTACACAACATGCTCCTATTACAACATATAGGAATCAAAGCATCATTCAAGAAATCAAAGATGGTTGTCCAACACAGTTTCAGGTCATCTGAGTTTAGGGAGCTTCGTGGAAACATCTCCGTCACTACACTTGAGAAGATACTTGATGAGACTAAGCGGGCTGATTTTATTGGGATTGACTCTATTGCATGCGGATGTCAGCTTAAACACACCCACAGCCTGTTATGCACCCACGAAATTACTAACTATACTCGGTAGGGGCTTTCGATCCCACTTGATTATGTACAACCTCATTGGTACAAGCTTAACATGCAACCTACCTGAACTAGAACCATGCAAGCGAGGATGATGTTCCTAGCGAGAAATTAGATATGTTTAAGTAGGTCTGCGCACAAGCTAATAAGTTAGGCAATGCCCAACTGCTTAGGAAATTGAGGGCATTGATAAATCCAAATAGTACACATGTAAAGGAACCAGAGATCAAATCAACAATGCGAGGTAGGCCACCTGGAAAGATGAATAAATATACTCGTCATGAGCCATCCGCATTGAGAGAGTACCATCAATGCAAGATAGCTACTCTCCGGTGGGTTCTGCTCAAATAGATGTCAACCCTCTACAGTCGATGAGACCAAGACGATCTAGGAGAGCAAATGAGAAGGTAATTAGTAGGTTTGATACTGTGTAAGTGAAGTTGATTTGTCATGCCATTGTTGCTCATGCATTATCCTTTCTGTCACATGTTGTTCGTCCACCGTCAATTCTATCCTCGTCCTATAATACTTACATCAGGAACTTTCTAGATATCATTCAGCATATTGTAGATGTAGCAGCCGATGAAAATTATGGGTTCTAGGTGATTGCTACCTTGATAGGCATGGGAGAGGATAATTGGCCACAAGTTTAGAAGGACTTGTTAAAGGAACTGGATAGTCATTGACAGTATTATGAGCAAATTTTTGGTGGGTTTACAACAGTGAAGGGGATTAAGTTTTCTATTATATACTTCAGGGATGGTCTGGCATACGGTATTGGATGACCATGCCAGAATGTGGGCACCTGATAGCCTCTTATTACAATGTTGTGCTATACATTTTCAGTGTGCGACAATGTTTAACATTCTTGCCACTTTGATCCGACCCTATACCCGCTGCCACCTGAAAGGAACTTGTTATAGGCTTCGTGAATAACAACCACTTCGTATAGGTAAACGTTAAAACACAGGGTGCTATTATAGTCAATCATGTTTAGCAGTGTTTAACTTCACTGTTTGTTATGTATATAGGTCTTCCTCATGCCGCGTCATCTTATCCCACCCATCACGGTATATTGGCATAGATACTAGAGCGATAATGGGTCGAGATGGGCACTATATTCTTATAAACTACAAATTAAAGAATTCCAATGTGTAGTTAGCAGAGATATAATGACATAAGAGATGGTGGATTTGATTGACAATTGACTAAGCTAGAAGACAACTTAGATGTATCCTACACAGTGCATTGATTGTGCAATTTTGTATTGACGACTTATATATGTAATCGATAAGGATGACCCCCTTTTGTAATAACACATTCCTTTGGTAATTAATGTTAATATTAGTTTAGTTTGTATACTTCAAAACCATCACTCAAAGAATTCATTCACTCAAAAAAACATGCGAAAAAAATCGTATGAGAATTTCCATCATATGCCCCAAGTGTCTTTAGTAAGTTAGGATTGCAATAAGAAAGGTATGAGAATACACCTACAGAAAGAGAATCAGACAATAAGAGAGTTCTATAAATTTATAATTTACATTCCCACCAATGCTGGAAAGCATAATTATGAAGGAGTGATTAAATAGATCTATACCTAAGTGAGATATCAAAATCACAAAAGCCTCTTTATGCATCATTATTAACTCACACACAGTCCTACAACCATATATTATTAATACACTTGGAAATGGCATATGCCTTGCCATTGAACTGGTACCTGTGTCAGATATTTGGAGTTTTCCTGATAGTTAACCTACCAATTGTATTAATTCATTATAGTTTTACCTGTCATTTTATTTTATTTTTTTCATTGAGTGATTGAAATATGTTAGTGCATGTTTTAAAGTATAAAAATGTAATAATAATAACAAGTAAAGAAGGAATGCGAACAGACAAAACTGTGATTTATATAAATGGGGTCATCCCCGAACAAAATAGTACAATGTATTAGGGGCCTCATCCCCTATAAAGTATACATACATCTCATCACATAGAAAGAAAGAAAGAAAATTATGTCCATCTGATCCGCCTTTTTTTCTCTGTCTGTGTACCTTCGACTAAGAAGCATCATCATTCAAATCAACAGGCGGTGGTGACTAGGAAGAGGCAAGAGGAGCATCATCTTCATGGAAAGAAGGTGTTGGTGCCTGGGAGCGATTAGGAGGAGTGTCATAATGAGAAGTAGTTGGTGCCGATGCATGGGAGGGAGTAGGAAGAGCATCATCAAGAGGGGTTCGGGAGGTAGACACCATCGCAACAGCGGACTCACTACTATAAGTTAGGATATCCCATACCCGTATAAACATATACAATAAACCACTATACGTGGTTGTTTTAGGATGACCATCCATAGCCGGTCTCATCAATGTCACAACCCACTCAATACGTTGAAATAAACACAGATAAATATAAGTTGTAATAAAAAAGATTAACTAAAATGAGAAATACGAGTGTTAAAATGATGTACCTGTTTTGTCGGGTCTGATTACCTAGTGCTTGTCAGTTGTGGCTGTGGTGCTCCCTGCAATCTATGGTCTCGGTTTTGCACCTATCAATGTGATACACGTGCATACCAATCCATGTAGTCAGATGCACAATCGTTGGGATAAGGTGTAGGCATGGACTGATGCTCAATAGAGAGTACGTGGCTTTGCTATACTGCCCATACCTCCTCATAAAAAACATAACTAGGCCGGTAATGATGCAGTGGCTCCATGTACTCCCTGTTTTAAGGCTAGTGGGACAGATGAAATGATATGTTGTCGCCTAAACTGCCTTAGGATCTGCATCGGATGATAGGAGTCCATGGTGGCAAGGCATTTAAGCATGCCATAGTATGCAACATCAGACAGTAGGTGAGACTGCCTATAATCGTCGTACAGTAACGATATGATATGCACAAGTTAAAATATAAGTCAGACAAATAAACAATAATTACATGAAAATGAGATAGTACTGAACTATACTATTTAAAAATAAACACAATACCTAGTGGGGGCCTCATGTATCAATGGACTCCTGGAGTGCTTTCACGTTGTCCATAAGATAACTCACCTCCTTACGCGGCGTGTAATGCTAGATGCATGGCTAGTCGAGCAGATAATACATGTTCCAGTGTGAAATAATAAGGAAAAAGTACTCGTATATCCTCCATTAGTGTAAGGTACTCAGTGATTTGTCGTACCTCCGACCTGTTGACAACCACCAATTGCTGATATCAAAATGTCAAAGAAGCGGCTCCCCACGCGTAAGTATATACACTATCAAGATCCTCCAAGCACTGCAGGTAACCGACCAACACCCAATTCACTATTTTATCCATAAACAACGTGCAGCCGATCAAATAAAGCAAGTATACCCTGTGGAGCATCTAATTACCTCATTGCCAGACTCGTCACTCATCTTCCCCTCAAATCTACTTCGTAACCACTCCATCTTGACTGACTGGCCATGTGTAGATCTAAGCTCCTCATTGGCTTTGTCCTCTGTCACTCCAAGTGCATGGGATACCAATGTCTATGTCTCCTGCACCAATACGATGGAGATAGTATTCCCAACCATGAGAATAGAAACTCATATGCTCACATCATCATGCGTGAAAGTCATATCCTAGAACGGCATGTGGAAAGTGTTCGTCTTAAGGTATCATCTCTTAATGAATGTAGATATGATGACACAACTCACTGTTCGGTAGGAACTATGAACCAGTGGGAATAGTCCAGAATGCTCAATATAGCCTTGCTATATCCTATTCTCCAAACCTGGACATTGGAATGCCCACTTCACTACCTTTATTCTGTGGCTGATACACTTTAGCAGTAGCTACTCCTGCAATTGAAACAAATACTATTAGTATAGCTGGTATTAATAAGTAAAATTGTTCATTCTTAAAAGCATTAGCTCATACTCCCATATAACCGCAACGTGTGTGGTATAGCTAATGAGGAGCATCAGGTCCGTAGGCACTCCGGGGATAGACGCCTCTCCAGCATCCTTAAGCACCTCTCCTGCATCATGCTCATCAACATCAGACTCTAAGTATGAGCAGCTGGTAGATGCCACATAGGAGTCTTTAGATGGGTTGACCCTCTCTATAACCTGACGCTAGCGGACAAATGCAATAGGTATAAAGTAGTCATCCCTTGCGTTTGTATCGATCACATGTCATACTGTGTTAGACGTGCACAATAACGAAAAACATTGCATGTAAACAGTGAATTTATTATTAAAAAATTTCTAACCATTTTACAAATAATTTAAAGTTATAAAATAATATTTTTTGTAATAATAAAAATTAATAAGATTTTTAATATAATTTGTAATAGATTTATATATACTTTTAAAATATTAGTATTATTAAAATATTTTATAAAAAAGTGAGGGATACTTAGAAAAGGGGAAAAATGAGGGCGAGTTGGAAATTTGATCGGTGCGAGTAGAAGCTCCCGTTTCCCTATCGGTCTCTCGTATCTCTCTCAGCTACGAAGGTTTATCGTCTTTTTCGTGCTCAAGCGTTCGTGTTCAAGCAATTAGTGCTTCCACTTTGGTCGTCGTCCTCTTGCAATCAGGGCCTCTCTTTTGTTTCATCATCGTCTCCAAGAAAAGATAAACCAAGGTAAGCAACATGTTCTTTTCTTCTTCATGCTTTGGGTTAACGATTCAGCCCAGGTTTTTTGTCTTTTTTTTTTCTTTCACTTAACCTTATCGATTTAGCCCTTTAATTCGTTTTTTTGTCATTCCTTTTTCTTTGTCCCCTCTAGTTATCTATAAATAATGGTTTTTTTTTTTTTTTTGCTTTGGCTTAACGATTCAGCCAAAGAGAGTTCCAAAGACAGCATATAATGATTCAGCCAAAAATTCCTAACATTAGATCCCCACCTGAAAAATTCTTTGTTCTCACCATCTCTCTCACTGTTTCGTGTCAGAGGACAAAATCCCTCTTTTACTCTATTTTATTTCTTAATTTTTTTAGGTGTTTTTGTTCTGGTTAGGATCTTTAATTTAAACCGTTAAGATATTTGAATCCCTCTTCTTTTTTAAGATATTTATTGCTCTATTTTTTTTAGGGTGTTCACTGTTTATTGCTGGTGTTTTTGCTAACGGAAGTGAATCTTGGCTTGCATCTTGGGCCCTACATGACGTGTTTATTGCTCATGTTTTTTGTCGTTTATGTTTTCATTTTGATTGTTGGTATGGATTTTTACAGGTGCAAGAAGTGGCAAGTCTTCTTTTTTCTTATTCTTCAAGTTTGGACATCACATTGTAAGCCAACTGACTGCTGCAATCTATTGATTTGATCACTAAGATCGCAATTGTAAAGTTCAAGATTGCATGCCAAAAATAGCATAAACCTTCCAGCACCGGGTCATTTCTTAATTAGTAATACGCCCTAGGCAATGTCTCATATTTCACAAATAGTAGGGTGTAGAAGGCCAAACAGAAGAAAAAAGGTGTGTAAATAGCAAATCCCGCAATGTATGCATTGTACTTGGGGGATTCACATAGAAGAGGCAAATCAAATGCATGGATAAGCCTCTTCTAAGACACCTGCGCTCCTTAAGCCAACTTAATAGACATCCCTACAGCACAATATCTCAAATTTTGTCCACTAGCATTTGTGATGGAAGTGCTGCCGAATCTAGAGACGAATTCATCAATCTAAGTTCTAGAGGAAACTTGAAGGAGGCCTTGGAAAGGTTCGGGACCGAGATCTGGGCAGACCCATCTCTGTTTTCTCACCTTCTACAAGGATGCATTCCCACACTATCACTTTCGCTAGGCAAGCAGCTCCATTCTTTGATAATCACCTCTGGTTGTTCTTCAGACAAGTTCATCTCCAATCATCTCCTCAACATGTACTCCAAATGTGGAGAATTAGAGACTGCGATCGAGTTGTTCGGTGTGATGCGGAGGAGGAACATCATGTCTTCAAACATTTTGATTGGCGGGTTTATACAAAACGGTGATTTGGAGAATGCCCGCAAGTGGTTCGATGAAATGCCTGAGAGAAACCTCGCAACGTGGAATGCGATGGTTACTGGTTTTACCCAATTCGAATTCAACGAAGAGGGGTTGGCTTTGTTTTCTCAGATGCACGGAATGGGACTTTGGCCAGATGAGTTCACTCTGGGTAGTGTTCTTAGAGGCTGTGCAGGTTTGAAAGCATTGAGCGTGGGGCGGCAGATTCATGGGTATGTGATGAAGTCTGGGTATGAGTGCAGTTTGGTTGTTGGGAGCTCTCTTGCTCATATGTACATGAAATGTGGAAGCGTGGAAGAAGGGGAGAGAATGTTTGAGGGGATGCCCATTCATAATGTAGTTGCCTGTAATACCCTTATCGCGGGCAGGGCTCAGAATGGTTACTCTGAGGGAGCTCTGGATCAGTTTAATCTGATGAAGATGGCTGGCTTTAGACCAGACAGAATTACACTTGTGAGTGTTATTAGTTCGTGTTCGGAATTGGCAACCCTTGGACAAGGCCAACAGGTTCATGCTGAAGCAATCAAGGCTGGGGCTGACACGGCAGTGTCTGTAACAAGTTCGCTGGTTAGTATGTACTCGAGGTGTGGGTGTTTGGAAGACTCTGTGAGGGCTTTCTCAGAATGTGAAGGGGCTGATGTTGTCTTGTGGAGCTCAATGATTGCAGCTTATGGGTTTCATGGGCATGGACAGGAAGCAATCCAGTTATTTGAGCAGATGGAGAGGGAAGGATTGGAACCAAATGATGTCACTTTCTTGAACCTGCTTTATGCTTGTAGTCATAGCGGATTGAAGGATAAGGGAACTGAATTCTTTGAGTTGATGGTTGACAAGTACAAAGTGAAGGCTAGCTTGGAGCACTACACTTGTATGGTTGATCTCCTTGGGCGATCTGGCTGTTTGGAGGAAGCGGAAGCTTTGATCCGATCAATGCCCATGAAACCAGATGGAGTCATCTGGAAGACTTTGTTATCTGCCTGTAAAATCCACAAGAACACCAAGATGGCAAGAAGGATTGCGGAAGACGTGCTGAAGATTGATCCCCAGGACTCTGCATCTTATGTCTTGCTCTCAAACATCCATGCTTCTGCTAAGAGATGGGGAGATGTCTCGGATTTGAGGAAAGCAATGAGAGATAGGCAGGTGAAGAAGGAGCCTGGCATAAGTTGGTTGGAGGTGAAGAATGAGGTGCATCAGTTCCGTATGGGTGATCAATCTCATCCAAAGTCGATAGAGATTGATGGGTACCTGAAAGAACTAACTTTGGAGATGAAGGAACGGGGTTATGTTCCTGACACCAGCTCTGTTTTGCATGACATGGAAGTTGAGGAGAAGGAATACAGCTTGGCGCACCACAGTGAGAAACTAGCAATTGCTTTTGCTCTTCTAAGCACGCCAGCGAGTGTTCCAATCAGAGTCATGAAGAACTTGCGTGTCTGCAATGATTGTCACATGGCAATCAAGTTCATATCTGAGATTACTATCCGAGAAATTATTGTTAGAGATGCTAGTCGATTTCACCACTTCAAAGATGGGAAATGTTCTTGTGGAGATTACTGGTAAGCAGAGGACATAGCACTCTCACAATGGGGAGCAGGAGGGGGGGGGGTAATTTATTTATCTACACTGTCTTCTATGTGAATTTTCCTTCACATTCATTTTTCAGATGAGAAACACTTCAAAAATGGAAAGAGATATAATTCGTTTGATAAATTTTCTGAATAAGAAACTTTGGCTGACAGATCTTGCCGCTGGTATTTCTAAGAAATCTAGAACTGTGCATCCCCTTAGATTTCAATTACTGGATTGTCATATAAATATGCTCCAGTGCCCCATAAAATTTAGCTCGCAATAAAGTAACAGATCAAATCTTGGAGGGGTAAGGCAAGAATTATTTTATAATTTGATGATTGTATTGGCCCAAATTTTGGTTAGGCCTGGAATTCTCTGTGAACCCTTGCTGGTCAGGCTTTAAGTCTGGGCTCAGGCCTGTCCAAGACTGGACCATGTCTTCCATTGTTATATTTTAGTAATATTTTCTAAATAATGGAAGATTCAGTTTAGAATCTTTCCATGTGATGAGTATGGAACACATTGATTTCATGGGTTGTGGAGGGAAAGAAAGGTCTAGACTGAACTGAGTTCCCTAAAAAAATCAAAGCTAGAAGACTTCACTTATCTTGTATCATTTAATCCTGCGGTGCATGAGAATAAATCTTCTATTACCTTGATAAGCAATGGAAGGTCTCAAAAGAGTAAGGTTTTAGAGGAAGATGAGAGAATGACTGAGCTGTTTAGTAGATTGTCTAACAACCTGCAAGGTTTGTTAGAGACTATCAATGCCATTGAATCCTGGAGGTGGTCAGCTACAACTTTTATGCACTAGAGTGAATTGATGTGAGGAGGGAAAAATCAACTTTACAGAGAGTAGTTCCCATGCCTCTGCATCTAATGATAAGTCATTTTATTGGTATAATTAGAGGTTCTATCTGTCATACATACACTTGAATTGCTTGATTTTTATTACATATACTGTTTATGGATTGGGATCCGCACAAAGTTTTGTATGTTAATAGAAGAGGACTTAATACGATTACAATGACCTTTTCATTTCCTGGTTGATTATGAGATAAATTTACCTGTGGTTAGTAAAAAATTCTGCCCAGTTTAAGACAGTAGACTGCTTTCATATTGTCTGTTTTGGTGGAACAGCTTCTACAGTCTCTTGCAATGTTGATTTGAACTATTGTTGAGGACTATTTTGGTGCTACTATGATTTATTGAGAATTATTAGAATATTCCTTTACATATCCCTGTGCATGCTTTTTTATTTTTAGTATAAGATTGAAAGATGCTTACACAGAATTGTATTATGGGAAATACTGAAGAGTAGATTGCTCCCAATTTTAATTGTTGGCCAAACGTTCAGTACAGTGTACAGATAACCCATTCAGTTCTGCACTTGCCACCGTCATAACTAAGGCTACAACCAAGGGTGACCAGTCTTAGCTAGGCTACGACTAGAGTTTTGATGAATGAATGGTCCACAGTAACATACTTTAAATAGTCATCTAATGCTTAAAAGTTAAAAGAAGTTCGTCCCTTCATCTTTAATCACCTTCTTCGAACTTGTAAGGCAAACCAAATATCATCATCAATAGAGCAATGCAAAGAAGACTACTTGCCTCCCTTGACTGCTTAGCATTCAGAATCAAGGAAACCCTAAAAATGCTCCAGAGTTGCCTTGGGACTGGCCTCATCATGAATACAGGCCGGTTATGGGGTGGTGAGAAAATAGGAGTGGTCAGAAGATATAGGCGGTCTTCTTTACTTCTCTTATCAATAAAGTTGTATGAATACTGAATATGTGGAGGAATATGAACAAAAGGTTCCAAAATCCATGGGATGCCCCCAACTTGTGCTTCTCCTTTCTCTACAAGTTGTACAAGATGATTGAAACACCCAACAATCAAGGCCCAAGTTCTAGATTTCTTTTCTTTAATCTTCACTGAACATATTGATAATTATATTTTTAGAGGAGAGAATCCTACTTATATTGAGGATTCTAACCCAAATTTGAAATGTATAGCCAATGCACGGCAGACAAGGAAAAAAAAGTGTGAGCAATCTAAGATATGGATCAAATGAATCTAATTATATAATGTGTTATATTGTATAGTCCAAAACTCTGCCCCGTAGCCCTTGGACCCTAACCTTTGATATCAAACACTTTGCTTGTATCCTGTTGTCGTCGTTGATGCAATGTTTTCTTAATTAAAATGATATCATCTACATACTAGAGCAGAAAAATGGTGAGTTTCTCCCATTGAGAGGTGCCGAATGATCTAAATTTCATGATTGAAGCAATATTTACTATGACCAAATTGCTTAGATCAACATAAAAATCTTCCCTTGCACTAGGATAGAAGTGTAGTGGTGGCTTCCCAAAATTTCCTTCAAGTTCGTGATCATCATTGAAAACCAACACTTCGTTTGTGTCCCGTTGTCGTTGTCGATGATGGTCCAATGTTTCTTAATTTGAATGATATCATCTACATTTTAGCGCAGAAAAATGATCATTTTCTTCTATGACAATGGCCAAACGATCTGAATCACATAAATCAATCTACACCATGACTGAATTGCTTAGGTCAACTGAAAACTCTTCCCTTACTCAACGATGGAAGTATAGTGATAGGTTCCTATAATTACTTCCAAGTTCATATAGCCACCATTATGACCCCACCGGCACCCTCATCTTCTATAATCAAATGCTAAGGAATACACCTTTGGCATTTGTTTTAGGGGACAAAGTCTCATGATAGCAAAACTGAACCAATACATGACAGCAGGGGTGGAGTCAGGATTTTCTGGTAGGGGGGCAAGTAAAAAAGTTTAATTAAGAAAAATGTATAAATATAATAAAGTGTATATCATTTATTCAAAGAAATAATTTTTATTAATAATTCATTTATAACTGTGTACCATTCGTTTATAAAAAATAATTACCCACTAAAATCCATATGCAATTATAGTGGCAATTGTTCATGACGATGCATTGGATGATCTTCTCATTATTGATGCTATTAAAAACATGTTGATTGACATAAGTGATTAAACAATCATTCATCCAATCATCTTCCATGTATACCCTTTAACTTAACACGATTAATCAAATAATGTCACTTCCTTGATAGAAATTAACGTGTTATCTATCTATTTAAATTGGAGATGATGTGAACCATTTGTCCATCACCTTGTAATAGATAGTTTCCGTTTGAAAATCTCATTTTAAATCTTTCGTTTCTTCCCCTTTTCATATTCAAATCTAACAATAATGTTTCTGTTAGGTCTTATGTATTGTCAATGTTCATGCACGAAACAATGTAAGTACATGTAGTGGTCATGTAGTAGGACTTTATGTTGTAAATGTGTATGTTCATGTAAGTCCAAGAA